>CM076578.1:1826707334-1826953940 GCA_034641835.2 Pinus albicaulis | reverse complement strand
GGAAAACGCACGGAAGAACCTCGGCCACCTCCATCATCTCTTACTTACAATAGAGTAAAAGTTTTAGGCTAAGAAATGTCTCCTGGAAGCACCTTATACCTGTTTACTCTTCACTGTCTTTATGTTTTCATCTGCTGAATGTTTTATTGAGTAAGTTTAACTGCTTTTTTCAACCTTAAAGCTTGTTTATTTCATAAGTAATTCAATACAGTTGGCCTCAAGATGATTTATGGTTTTCCCTTCTTCTTGTTGACACTTTAAAAATTATTTCTGAAGTCTCCTTTCAAAGTACCATTGTCCAAAGTTTGCCAAAGAGGTATGTTTTGATCATGCCCTTTGTACTTTCTCAAATAATTGTTTTGAAAGCCTTTATAATTGCAATCCTAGATGTTTAGGAGTTCCCTCTTCTATGAATGTAGTTATTTGTGAATCTTAAATGTTTTCTTATCCTTGAGAGTGAAATATTTGATGAAATAGAGCGTTCCTCAACTCTTAGATTTCATTTTGAAAGTTTGTCTTGAAATGGATATTTGCAGAAGTGTAATTTGTAGAATTCATGGTTAGCCCTGTCTATAAAATATTTCTTCATGTTCAAATGATGTTTTAAGTCCCATTGTTGAAGGTTACATATAATTAAGGATTCTTAACTGCCCTTAGTTCTACTTTTCATTCTAAAACCTTGATGTTCATTTCATTTCACCTGAAAAACTTTGTAGATCCAACAACCAAGTTAGATTTGCCCTTTGATACCCCTAATTCATTTAAAAAATTGTTACAAACTTCTACTTGACTCAATTTCCCAATGAATTAGATATTTCCCTTTTCTATCTATGCTCCCTAGATCATCATGTCCCACAAAACAATTAAACAAACTCAAGCTTAATAACTAGCCTAAAAATCAACCTTTTACAAGAAAAAAAAGTCATATATTTGCAAATATATTGAGAGATCCCTCTCTGAGACTAGGAGGGCTAGATCCTATAGCTCTAAAGGTTGGTTTACATGTTTCCTTGTCATTTGGTTTACCAATTGGCCAAATCACAGGATCCCAACACCGTCGGATGAGGGACACGTGGCAAGCCTGGAGGCTGCCACATGTCACCAGGATGGTATATTAAAATTTGTTTGGAGGCTACAGGAATCAAATTGGAGACTTCAGGCATGGGTGTGGGTGACTTCCAGTCTGCCTATGAGGGTTTCTTAACACTATAGGGCAGACGGTTTAATATATTGTTTAACAAAACTTTCGGCAGATAAAAAAAAGGGGCTAGCCCCAATCACCATAATTGGCAGCTATGACCGTGACCTCAAGCATTAAACTGGTGGCATTCACCGTAACCTCCGGCAGAGGTTTAGTACTAATCATATGTGTAAGTTAAGGCATAAAATTCCATTGTTAGCAGAACATTGCCAACACTCCAGGTTCCAAGCCGATATGCGGAGTTCGACTGTTAAGACCATGAAGTTAATGGCGGGGGTTGGTATGTGACCACCCCGCCTCCTAAAAATTTAGTGTCAGTGTTAACGATCCACCAAAATTGGAGCGCACCCATAATTTTTAGGGTTTCCACTAAATGTAACTACAGTCAAGTGCCTGTCTCCACTTTTAGTGGAGCTTTTCTAGCTGTCATTGGGAAAATGCATTGGGAGGTCAATTTTTGACCAATTTTGGAGAAAAAAGAGTCTACCTAGACTAATTTGAGCATTCTTGAGCCATTGGTGTAGAGAAAATAGCCACGAGAGGCCTGTAAACACATGTAATTTACAATTTTGAGCTTAATGACAAAGAGGGACATGCCATTGGGATCTGGACCAGTAGATGTAGCCCACGAGGGGTGAACTGCTTCATCATGCCTACTATGTAAAACTTATGTGTGATTGTTTTTCTTTGTTATACATTACTATTCAGTGTTTTTATGGCTATTTTTCATGCTTAAAGTTCACTAATTCATCTATAATTCATGGTTAAAACTATCATTCCTTAAGCAAACATATGGAGACAAATTGTACATGTTTATATTACTGGAAGGACACTTAACATAGTAGAACTAATACACTCATTTCAGATCAATTCAGGAGGAATAATAGGAATGGATCTTCATCTAAGAACGATGATGAAGAAAATTGCGTTTTGGCTGCTAAGGCGAAGAAGGGGAAAAGAAAGAAATCCTATTCCAAATTTGAGTCCGAAAAAGAAGGCAAGAAGCGCGACATAACCAGAGTGAAGTGTTTTCACTGTCACAAGCATGGCATTATGCCACTAATTATCCATAAAAGAAGAATAAATAGAAGGCTTCAGGATTTGCAACTAGTGAGGCTTTGGCCTCGCAATTTGAGCTTGAATTGTCGCTCATTGCATGCATGGTATCAAGTGCAATGGGATCGGTGTGGTACTTGGATAGTGGTGCATATTTACACATGATTCGAGACAAATAAATTTTTAGTAGCTTGGAGGAGAAGGACCTCCAGATGCATATAAAAATGGGTGATGATGGGCGGTACAGTGCTACCAGGATTTATATAGTTACCTTCTAGAGATAGTCAGGTAAACCCTTCTTATTAAAATATGTAATGCATGTACCAGGCTTGAAGAAAAATTTAGTTTCAGTCATAATGTTAGAGGATAGAGGCTATGATGTGGTTTTCAATGAAGGAAAATATTTCCTTTGACACAAAGCTAAAGGACAAGGCAAGAATATTGGGATTCGTGTCAAGAATCTCTATAAACGTGATGTAGATGGTTGCGCTGCATTGATGGGTAAGGCGAACAAAGTGGTGAGCCAAGATGAGGGTGAGTTATGGCACACAATATTGGGCCATCTACACCACGGAGCCTTGAAAGTCATGCAACATATTTATACAGGTCTTCCCAAGGGTACTCTTGCGCAGTTAGACACATGCAAGGGATGTACTATGGGGAAGTATGCAAAGACCACTTTTCACGAGAAGGAGAACCAAGCTTCGAAAATCCTTGAGAGAGTTCACTCAGACGTGTGTGGACCATTCTCTACTATTTTGATAGCAAAGCACAGGTAATATGTGATATTTGTTGATTATTTTTCTAGAAAGTGTTAGATCTACTTCATATAGAAGAAAGATCAGACGTTCTCAAAATTTCTTGAGTTCAAAGAAATGGTGGAGAAAGATACGGGGAAGTATGTGAAGGCTCTTATGAGTAACAATGGCAGTGAGTACATATCCAATTAATTCAAGAACTTCTGTAACAAAGAAGGAATTCAGAGAGAGTTTATTGCGCTTCATCACCCACAACAAAATGGGGTCGCAGAAATAAAGAACAAAACAATTATGGGTGCAACATGAGCGATGCTGCATGATCAGGGCCTACTGTTGCATATGTGGGTGCGGGCATGCAACATGGTGATATTTTTTCAAAACCATAGTCCTCATCAGATACTTGTCATGAATACACTAGAGGAGGCCTTTTCTGGTAAGAAGCCTGATGTTTCATATTTTAAATTTTTTGGCTCATCTGTATATGTGCATGTGGCAAAAGATTCCAGGAAGAAGCTCGAACCAACAACTGAGATTGGGATATTTTTGGGGTACACTGATACTCCCCACAACTATCAAGTGTATTTTCCAAACAACAGGATGACTGTTGTGAGACGGGATATAAAATTTTATGAGGCGAAAGCCATGCGACTGTCCCTTGAGAGGGAGTTGGATTTTCATGGAGATAAGGAACTATTGGTTCCAAAGGATGAAACTCAAGATGTGGATCAGACACATGAAAAGGATCATGGAGTGGAAGAAAATACTCATGTAGAGCCATCCACCAGAAATGGTAGAAGGCGCACCACGAAAGCTGATATATTGAGACTTGATGCAACATAGCATATAGGAGCACCTACTTCACTGCGTAGAAAGAGACAATCTCCAGATAGTTTTACTGGATACATGGCTCTTATAAGAAAGTGTATTGTGACAAAACCATCCTCCTTTGAGGAAGAAGTGAAACAAAAAATTTGGGTTGATGATATGGTTGAGGAGTATGACTCCATCATCAAGAATAGTGCATGGGAAGTTGTCCCAAGACCGGTCGAAAAATTAGTGGTTGGATCTAGATGGATCTATAAGGTGAAGTGTTGGGCAGAATTGCGAATTATGGATAAAACATGCTTCCCTAGATAGATGTCAGTCTAGAACAACATGTTAAAGACTATACGACTACCTTTCCTAACTCAAAGTAGACACACAAAAAGTATTAGAGGCTTACTTGTAATCCAAGTGCTTCTAAATGGCTCCTTCTTTCACTTCCGTTGTAGCTTCAAATTCAAGCGGTTTATAGGAAAAATGCTTCCTGCAAGAAAGAACACTAAAACAGTAGAAGATAGCAATAATGCAGATGTCTATTCAAGTTATTTAGCTAAATCAACAAAGCATAAACCATATACATCAACTAAGATCTTACAATATGGAAAATCAAAGCCAATATAGATGCATATAGGGAAAATTAAGTTGTATTATTTATTGATGATAGAAGGAGAGGTTACAACCCAATGAATAATTTGAAGTGACCCTTCCAGCAACGATCCTCAGCCTCATCATAGTATAAATCTCTCCAACAGCTGTTACAAAAATATAACTCTCAATTGAAAATCCACCAACATTTCTCTACTCAAATTATTCCTTACCAAGAACTCAGATTTATGCTCAATTTATAGAGGAGCCGAAGGTTGTTTTGCAATCAATAACTTTCCAATAATAGGAAAGACATGTTCCCAGTCTTGTAGATGTCAAATGGAGACTTGGATTCGAAGCTTGACACATGTGAACTCTTTTAGAAGGCACTGGCCAAGTGGAGATTCCAGAACAATGAGAATTTCACTCCCAATGTGACCAACGCATGCATATATGTCGGGAAGTGCTTTGCAGAGCAGCCTTGCATGGGGCTACCTGCATATGCAATGCTGTAGTATCCTTGACAGGCGTTAGTGAGACATGTTTTGCTATATAATAAACTTAAAACCTTGGAAACCTTTGCTTGATGAAAGTCATGCCCAGTTTATCTTGTTCTTGCCTTAGGGCATGTAGCAACTTGGAAATGATAGGGAATGATAGAACCTTAGTCATTGGTCCTAGAGATGATGCCCAGTTAACCAGGTCATTGGGAATGATGCCCAAATTGACCTATAACAATTGCCCCCTAAAGCATGAGGTCAAAATAATAAAAACATTTGATTGAGATGCTTTACACTACGATGGGCTGTAGAAGAAGCGGGGTGGTCACCTGCATCAATATTACAATACATTACATCATGATACTTAAACAAAATGTACCTAAAATATAACTATCCTCTCGCCAAAATGGATCATATTTTACAGAGGGTGGTAGGATCATCCAGGATTTCATTTCTTGATGGATTCTCTGGATATAATCAAATCTTAGTTCAACTAGAAGACCAACCAAAGACATCATTTACCACTCCCTGGGGTACTTTCATGTATTTAAAAATGCCTTTTGGATTGATGAATGCAGGAGCTAAATTCCAGAGAGCTATGGACATAGCTTTTGCCAAGAAAATTCATGATTTTATCATAATTTATCTAGATGATATAGCAGTATTCTAAAAAACAAACAATGAACATCTAGATCATTTCAGACAAGTGTTCATTAAATGCAAAAAAATTGGTATTTATTTGAATCCCAAAAAGACTCTCTTTGGACTTGAAGAAGGTAGGCTCTTAGGACACATAATCTCAAAAGAGGGAATTAGGATAAATCCAACTAGAATAGAGGCCATTTTGAACATAAGTCATCCTAAAAATATCAAGGAATTGTAAGCATTCTTAGGTAAAATCAATTTTCTTAGAAGATTCATTTCTAATTTAGCAGAATTAATTAGAGAATTGAATAACATGTTAAAGAAATATTTAACACTTAAATGGACAGTAGAGGCCAAACAATCCTTTGAATCAATCAAACAAGCCCTTACAAGAACACCAGTCCTAATAAGTCCTGATTTCAAAAAAGATTTTATTATTTTTTCTTTTGCTTCATAACATACCATTGCAGAAGTCTTGCTGCAAAAGAATGATCAAGGTTATGAAAAACCCATTTATTTTTTCAGCAAATCCCTAAGAGATGCCACACTAAAGTACAACATAATGGAAAAACAAGCACTTGATTTAGTTAAGGCTATTAAATAATTTTTAAGGCTATTAAATAATTTAGAGTGTATATTTTATACTCACACATCATTGCATATGTCCCAAATTGAGTAGTTAAGGACATTTTGACTCAGAATGGGCCTGATGATAAGAGAGGCAAATGGATTGCCACTATTTTCAAATATGACATTGAAATTAAGCCCACAAAATTCATTAAAGGCCAAGGTTTAGCCAAACTCATGGTTGAATTGAACTGTCGGGCCTTAGATATAAATTTTATTGCGCAATTAGATGATCAGGAAGAGATGGAAACTCCACAGATCAGTGAACCTTTCTTAGATTCACCATGGTATGTAGATTTCATATTTGTTTTACTAAATTTAGAAGCTCCTCCTGGTTTGTCTAGAACTAAAGGTAGATTCCTAAAGTTAAAAGAAATGAAATATTGTATCATAGGTAATGCTCTGTTTTGGAAAGATCATGATTGAATTTTATTAACATGTTTACTGAAATATGAAGCTGATAATTTTATGCAATAATTTCATGCAGGTGACTGTGGAGGACACCTTTACTAGACATCAACTGTTGATAAAATCTTGAGGGTAGGTTTTTACTGGCCTACTCTTTTTGCAGATGTTAGAAAGTATGTGACCTCTTGTCACAAATGCCAGATCTTTGAAGGGAAGAAAAAAATATTAACTTTACCCCTCAAACCCATCTCCACAAAAAATCCATTTCAGCAATGGGGTTTAGAATTCATTGGTGAAATTCACCCCCCCTCCTCATCCCAGCATAAATGGATTTTTACAACCACAGATTATTTCACCAAGTGGATGGAAGCCATTCCTTCTAGACAAGCCACTGATTTTTTATCCTCTTATTCCTTGAAAAAAATATATTGTCTAGATTTGGATGCCCTCAAAAGATAATTACTGATAATGCAACTTCTTTCAAGTCTAAGAAAATGATTGACTTCTATAACATACCACATCAACCTTGGCCATTCCACTTCCTATTAACCTCAAGTTAATGGACTTGCCTAATCCTCAAACAAAAGCCTGGTTAATATCATCAAGAAACTGTTAGAAGACAACAAAAAGACCTGGAACAAAAGGTTAGTTAATGCCTTATGGGCAGATAGACTCACCACAAAGAATTCCATTGGTACATCCCCTTATCAACTAGTATATGGAATGGATGTTGTTTTCCATCATCTTTGGGAGTGCCAGTGATGAAGATGATCCAAGAACTACAGGTAGAACCCAATAATATCCAGAGAAGGATCAATCAAACTATACATTTGCAGCAAACAAGGGAAGAAGTCTATGTCAAATCACAAGTGATCCAAGATAAAATAAAAAATATATTTGATAAGAAAACAAAAGAAGATGATTTTTACATAGGTGATAAAGTGCTTAAATGGGATTCCAGAAGAGAAGAAAAAGGTAAACATGGTAAATTTGATTTTCTATGGAAAGGTCCCTATATCATTTATGGTTACAAAGGTAATAATGCATTCTTTTTGAAGGATTTAGATGAATCAGATCTTCCAGGTGAACCAGTCAATGGTAGGATGTTGAAGCATTACTTTTCTCCTGATTAAAAGTAATTCATTTTGTTTACTTTTCTCATTGTACATAACATTGCAAAGCATAGATTGGATTGGATGTTTTTCTTGCAAAGTTGAAGCCCGGAGAGGACCTAAGCTTTGAAAGAGATAATATAATAAGTATAAATAAAGTAGAGCTCGGGAACCAATTTCAAGGCAAGCTCAGTCAAAGTTCAAAGGCTACTAATCTTAAAGCTCTTGAAATTTCACCAAGAAATGCCATCCCCACGTGGAGCCACTGTTAGGGTCCTATAATAATTGGATTCATAATTTTTAATTGAATATTATTAGTCTTGTAATATTGTACATAATTTTGTTTCTGCAAATTGTTTTCCCATATTAAAAAATGTAAAGAGGGTAAGTCCTAAAAGAAAAATCAAAGGACCAAAAGAAAAAGATAAAAAAATAATATAAAATATGAACCCCACCAAAAAGAGATAAAAAATAGATCCTGAAAGTGATGCAAATTCAAATGCCACTACTTTTTACTTTACTTTGAAAACAATATTGTGTGCAGCTTGTCAAAAATGCCACAATCCATGATGGTCAAACATCTTAATCTTGACTTATTCATGCTTTAAATTTCATGCTGATAGTTAGAGAATAAATATCTAGCCAAACTGTTTAATCTTGGTATATCAATAGTTAGGTAGAGAATAATAAATGAGCTCAACAGTTCAATCCGAGGCATTGGAAGTCATAATATTAGAATTAGATTGTTTTCTTATCAAAGAAAAATTAAAGGGTCTGCAAGCTCAAATGCACCCAAATAAATGAAAAAAAATGTTAGGGTAAATGATGGGTAGGCAGAAGCAATTTTCACAAGGCATGGATAGCAGAAATTGGTCATTTTATATTAATAACTTCCTTCTAAACTCATTTCCCTTATAAAAATACCCCTTCCCCTTCATATTAACCTTTCCCCGTTACTTCACCTATTTTCCCTTCCTAAAAACCACTTTTCCTTAGTTTAAATGCATATTTTCTTTGAAAAGTAAAAATTCCCCTTACTAATTTCCCTTTTCATTAAAAACACCCCAATACCCACTTATCCAAAGTTTCTATTTTTAATATATCGGGTCCCACTATGAAAAAACCATCCCTGATATTTTTTTAAAACACTAATTCTTAGTGTATTTTATAATATCACTGATATATTCATTCCCGCACATATTAACAATCCCGCATCATATTTGATTAACATCCCTTTATATTACATTTAACCCCAGTTTAATATTTATGGTTAAACCCATTCCCATACTTTGTTAACAATTATATATTAACTCCCGTATATACCTTTAACCCCATATATATTAACTCCCTATTAAAAATTCCCTGTCCCATATATATTAAGCCATTGCATTTGTATTATAATCCTATCCATACATATTCTCGGGTCCCGCCTCCTATCAAATCCCCGATGGATTCCTCCCATTTGTTCATCCGTTGGACCTTGATTGATCAAATCCAATGGCCAATACCTTATTTCGCACCCTTCACTGCCCAATGTTTAACACTACTGAGGGCTTGTAAAATAATCTATTTCACAGCCCCGCTCCATGCTACGTGGCAGCTTTTGATTCTATCGCATCCTCCAATTGAATACCACATACTAGCTTTTGCCAATGTGAAAACCTCCAAGCTATTTTATCTGCCCGTTATGAATACCACCATTGTTATTTGAAATTTAACCCGCGCCTAAAGATTAACCAATGTTGGTTAAAAACACATAAAGCTGCCCTTTCAAGCCTTTTCACCATTTTTTTGTTCAAATTTTTGCAAAGAGAGCCTTTGTCGACCTATTCCAAAGAAAAAAAGTCTCTGCTGACCTATTTTTTAGCCATTTCGCAATTCAACACTCTTGCTACTACAGTTGGTGGATAACCGATGTAAAGCAGTATAAAGACCATTGAAGCATAGTTCGTTGCTAGAAATTCATTGTTGTATCTAGGACCTTTCTGCATACCAAAAGCTTCACTTTTTCCAGGTATTCCTAAGTACCAAGGCCTGTTCTTAAGCAAAGAAAGTAATCAGTTAATCAATTGAACCAATTTAGGAACTTTTCATACCATAGTAAGCTAGTGTTGCCTTTAAAACCCTTTCTACAGTTTGTAATAATCTTTTCATAATATTTTTAAGGGCCTAAGCTTATTTCTTGAAGAGAAATTAATTGAATAAAATAAATAAATACATGGCTTCCCAAGGTATTGTAACAGTCAATCCCCTGTAACCTCTAATTATTGATGTAGAGAATACCCCCCTTGTAGATAGAGACTTCAAAATTAGTGACCCTATCACTGATTTCAACCTCCTTGAGCTCCATTGCTGGAGCCATGATATTTCAATTGACCAAGCTGATGATGTTTACCTTTGGGAACCAAATTTTCCGAAGTATATTGTCCCACAAACCTTCCAGCGTACAGAGGTTATCAAACTCTATCAAACCAGTTATTTTCCTGATCAAAGAGCCTTAGTGACCCCTCGGAAAGAGATTTTATTCACCATCACAGCTGAATCAATAAAATGAATGCTACAAATTCAACCTAGGCCTAATGAAGCCTCACTTTCTATTGAGATCCTCACTAAATTGTATTTAAATATGGATTTCCCTAGGAGGTTCCAGATATTCCAAACGTTAATTTCCTAATCAGTAGAAACTCTCAATACTAACCCTCATTATCCAGCTACTATATTCTCTGAAATAACCAGGCATATCATCACAATGTTGTTATGTATTCTAGGTTATTTCACTGATGAGAATGTTGATGCTTCAGTCCTAGGTTTTATTTCTATTTTCTCCCCTGGTTAGTCTCCTACTTCTACATTCAATTTTGCCTAGTGCCTCTCTCATTCAATCCATGAACAGCTGGTTAAATTACCAGAGGAGGAACTGTTCAAGTATTCATCTATTTTTTTCCAGATGTCCCTATACTTTCAATCTGAAATATTTTCAATCAACCTTAAAAAACTCGATGTTGAAGGTAATCCTCAATCAGTAATATTTTGGACTTCATTAATCAAGAAATATTCCCCAAAGTTCACATACAAAGACTTCATTGACTCATTCTGTAGAAATTATACAAGATTCATGTATATTACTGGACTCTCCTGATCTAACGAATTAAACTTATGTTAAATACATAATCCTTCCACTTAATTCTTTGCAGAAATTAAATCGCTAATTGCAAAACACATGAAGAAAAAATCAAGTGCACATAACAAGATGTTTTACTGGGAAATTTTAAAGCTAAAAACCCCAACTATCATATATTATGTATATCAATGGAAAATGTAACAATCTCATACAAAGCTCATAGCATAGAGCTCTCGGTATAATAAAAAATCGTCACACACTCTCATGCAGAAATTTGCATATCTATGCACCAAATTTTTGCCTCTTGACAGCCTGCCTCCACTGCGCAATCCCTGTTGAAGAATATCCCTGAATGAATTCGATATTTCCTTGCCTTTACTATGCAATCCTCATTGGAAACTCCAATGTGTGTGTAGATGCATTGAATGCATCACTATAGTCACAACAGATAGTCCATCTCACCCTTTCACCTATCTCTCCACTGGGTCTCCACTGGAACTGACATGCAAGTAGTTAACTATTGTATTTTTTCAGTTGCAAGTGAGTCTCTAGTTGTGAATTAATTAAATAATTAATTCAATGAACTCTCACTAGTGTATCTTTAGTTACAACTAGATACAACTAGCACAACTGAGTTTAACTCACTTAACTGAGTTAACTAGATAACAACTCACATAACTACTCTTCCAACTCTGTCACAACTTTCCACTATTAGTTATAACTGAGTCCTTCATGCATGAGTCACCAACCACCCTAGGAATCGCATAATTCCTTCAGCCCACTGATGTGCCACATCTGTTCACTGAAATAAAGTGTTCCAAGAGAATAAGTTGTTGTTTATTGTCTGATTATTATTAAGGGCTAATAATAATCGACATGTATTTATTTTTAGATTAGCGATCTATAAATATAATTCATCCAATATTCTAAAAATATAAATTCATCCAAAGACATAATTTTCTCAACCATCTAGAATCAGCATCCTGCTAGCTGTAGAATATGCTCACCATTCTAAAAATAGACATACACCTAAAAAATATCCTACAGGCCCCACTTAGTGAAGGTGCTTAATTTTCACTAAGCTCATCATCTTGTCTAATCTCAACACTCCCTCTCAACAAGATAGGGATTATCCTTCACCTCGATCCTATCTCTATGGTATTCGAATTTTCTCCTGGTGAGCACCTTCGTGAGAATATATGCATCCTGATATTCCATAGGAATGTACAGAAGCAACATGATCTTCCGCTGCACACAATATCTGATATGATGATACCGGATATCTATATGCTTAAATCTATCATGAAACATAGGATTAATCGAGAGTTTAATGCAACTATGATTATCACAATGTATCACTATGGGATCTAAATGAGAACTGAACAAACCGACCAGGATCGTCCTCATCCAGATAGCCTCACATGCAGCTTGACTTGTTGCCATGTATTCTGCTTCTACTGAACTGAGTGCCACAGATCTTTGTTTCTTGTTGTACCAAGAAACTACTGTAGATCCGATACTGAAAACACCTCCTGATGTGCTCTTTCTTTCCGTTGGGCTTCCTGCCCAATCTTCATCCGTGAAGCCATGCAACTTCACCTCATCCGTCTGTATGTACCATAATCCATACTCAAATGTGCCCCTGAGATATCTCAGGACATGCTTTGCTGCCTTCCAAAAGAGCTTGGTAGGCTTAACCATCTCTTGACTAAGCTGGTTCACCACATATCATATGTCTGGTCTTTTATTTACTAAATACATAAGCGAACCCACCAACTATCAATAAACAGTGGCATGCACTACATTTTTCGATGTAGCATCCTCTTTTCTCCAATTTCTTGGAAGAGGAGTATCTATGGGCTTGCAGTCTTGCATGTGAAACTTACCAAGTATCTCCCAAGCATAATTTCCTTGAGACACAAACATTTCACCTTCTCGTTGCCATATTTCCAATCCGATGAAATAATGAAGGAGGCCCAAATCCTTCATCTCAAACTTCTTTGCAAGGTCCTCCTTGCATGAGTGTATCAATTGCTCATCACCCGTTAGTATTAAATCATCAACATAAATAAAAATGATTAAAATATTACCCTCCACCACAATTTGGTATAGGTTTGCATTTGCCTCACTCTTGGTGAAGCCAAGTCCAATGAAATAGTTGTCGATCCATGTGTACCAAGAACGGGGTGCTTGCTTCAACCCATACAACGCTCTTTTGAGTCTTCACACATGCGACTCGCTACTAAAGATGTCAAATCCTTTAGGCTACTCAATTTACACTTCTTCCTCAATGATCCCATTAAGGAACGTAGTCTTCACGTCCATATGATGAATGTGCCAACCCATCTACGCTGAGAGAGAAAGGATGGTCCTTATGGAAGAATACCGTGTGACAGGTGCAAAGGTTTCTTCATAATAAATCCCCTCGATCTGTGAGAAACCCCGGGCAACAAATCTTGCCTTATACTTCTCAACGCTCTCATAAGCAGCTTGCTTTACTTTGTAGATCCATCTTGAACCCACCACTGATTTACCAACTAGACTTGGAACAATCTCGCAAACATTGTTTCTGACAATGGAGTCATACTCCTCTACCATGGAATCTACCCATGTGGTCTCCTACACTGCTTCCTCAAAGGAATATGGCTATGTCACGATACACTTGTTCATGAGAGCCATGTATCTAGTGAATTGGTCAGGTGAATGTATCCATTTGCGCTGTGAAGTAAGGACTCCTACATTCTATGCCACATCAAGCTTCAATCTCTCAGATTCTATGGTACGCCTTCTACCTATTCTAATGTTTGGCTCTACGTGAGTGGACTCCTCCACTCCATGATCCTCCTCCTGTGGCTGATCCACATCTTGAGGCTCATCTTTGGGAACCATAATTCCCTCCTCTGCATGCAAGTGTAGCTCCCTCTCAAGTGACAACTTCATGGATTTCTCCTCATTGAATTTTATATCTCGTCGCACCACAGTCATCCGTTTTTTTGGAAAATACACATGATAATTATGGGGTGTTTTAGTGTACCCCACAAATATCCCAACTTCTACAGTTGGCTCCAGCTTCTTCCTAGCGTCCTTGGTCACATGAATGTAAACAGATGAGCCAAAAATATTTAAATGAGAAATATTTGGCTTCTTACCAGTAAAAGCTTCTTCAGGTGTACTCATGCCAAGTACTCTATGAGGACAACGGTTTTTCACATAAACCTCAATGTTACATGCTTCCACCCACAAGTACATTGGTAGGCCCTGGTCATACATCATAGCTCGTGCAACACCCACGATAATTCTGTTCTTCCTCTCCGCGACCCCATTTTATTGTGGGTTATGAGGTGCTATGAGTTATCCTCAAATTCCTTCTTTTCTACAGAAGTATTTGTATTCGTTTGAGATATATTCACCACCATTATCGCTCCGCAGAGCCTTCACTTGCTTCCCTGACTCCTTCTACACTAATGCTTTAAACTCACAGAACTTTGATAATGTTTGATCCTTCTTCTGCATGAAGAAGATCCAGCATCTACGATGATATTCATCAAAAAATATTACATAATACCTTTTTTTTCCTCCAAGTCACTAAACAACTCCTTGTCTCCCGTCATGTGGAAGGAAGCACCACTATCAAGATACCACACCGATCCCATTGTGCTTGAAACCAAGCATGCGATCAAGGAGAAATCAAGTTCAAATTGTGAGGCAATGGCCTCACCAGATGCAGCTCCAGGAGCTTCCTTGTTCTTCTTTTTTTGTGGGTAGTTAGTGGCGAGATGCCCATGTTCGTGACAGTGAAAACACTTCACCTTGGAAAAATCCAGCTTCTTGCCTTTAGCCTCAGATTTTGGATGTAATTTCTTCCCCTTCCCTTTCCTTTCTTTGGTAGCCAAAGAGAAATTTTCTTCATCATCATTCTTTGATGAAGAGCCATCCCTAGTACTTCGCCTTATATCCTCCTGTACTAGATCCAACCAAAGTCGCTCCCAATTTGGCAGTTTCTCTCATCCATTGACAGATTCCTAACAATTATGCCAACTCTTTGGAAGCCCAAGGAGAGCCAAGCTCACCAAGTCATAATCCGAAACTGTGATTCCCACACTCCCTAGCTCATCCCTACATTGGACAAACTTCGTGAGATATTTTGGAATACTGTCGCCCTTCCGCATTTTTATTTTTCTAAGATTATCTTTCAGCGCCAACTTCCTATGGTCGCTTCTGCTTTGGAAAAGATCTGTCAAATGGCTTTCCTGTGAATGCTTGACACAATATGGTCTTTCACACCTTCCAACAGAATTCTTCTTGTCTTCGTTACTTTATTTTTCCAGGCGTCAAGTAATGCAGCATTCGTCGAAGTGGGCTTAGGAACATCGCTATCGATGAACTCCTTCAGACCATTATCTTCGAGAACTACCTCCATCTTGTCCTTCCAGGCTATGTATTTGGAGCTGCCCTCAAGTGCACACTCCAACCGCAACCCATTGAAATCCATTTCAATTTATTTTCAACTGTCACATCAAGAAATTCTTGCAACAAATTCGAATTGCCCACCAGCATAAAAACTCAGCACCACTTCAATATTGCAATATTTAGTGATCAACACTGCTCTGATACCATGTATAAATTATAAAATATGCATGTATATTACTGGACTCTCCTGATCTAAAAAATTAATCTTATGTTAAATACAAAATCCTTTCACTTAATTCTTTGCAGAAATTAAATCGCTAATTGCAAAACACATGAAGAAAAAATCAAGCGCACATAACAAGATGTTTTACCGGGAAAGCTTAAAGATAAAAACCCCAAATATCATATATTATGTATATCAATGGAACATGTAACAATCTCATACAAAGCTCATAGCATAGAGCTCTCGGTATAATAAAAAATCGTCACACACTCTCATGCAGAAATTTGCATATCTATGCACCAACTTTTTGCCTCTTGACAGCCTGCCTCCACTGCGCAATCCCTGTTGAAGAATATCCCTGAATTAATTCGATATTTCCTTGCCTTGACTATGCAATCCTCATTGGAAACTCCAATGTGTGTGTAGATGCATTGAATGCATCACTATAGTCACAACAGATAGTCCATCTCACCCTTTCACCTATCTCTCCACTGGGTCTCCACTGGAACTGACATGCAAGTAGTTAACTGTTGTATTTTTTCAGTTTTTAGTGAGTTATTAGTTGTGAATTAATTAACTAATTAATTCACTGAACTCTCACTAGTGTATCTCTAGTTACAACTAGATACAACTAGCACAACTGAGTTTAACTCACTTAACTGAGTTAAATAAATAACAACTCACATAACTACTCTTCCAACTCTATCACAACTTGCCACTATCAGTTATAACTGATTCCTTCATGCATGAGCCACCAACCACCCTAGGAATTGCGTAATTCCTTCAACCCACTAATGTGCCACATCTGTTCACTAAAATAAAGTGCTCCAAGAGAATAACTTGATGTTTATTGTCTGATTATTATTAAGGGCTAATAATAATTGACATGCATCTATTTTTAGATTAGAGATATATAAATAGACTTTGCCCAATCTTCTAAAAATATAAATTCATCGAAATATAGAATTTTCTCAACCATCTAGAATCAACATCCTGCTAGCTTTAGAACATGCTCACCATTCTAGAAATAGACATACACCTAAAAATAGACTACGGGACCCACTTAGTGAAGGAGCTTAATTTTCACTAAGCTCATCATATTGTTGAATCTCAACACATTCATCTATCCAATTGTCAACATGTTGAACAATAGCATTCAACCAAGAGTCAGTGATGAGATAAAAAAGTTCTTGTAGTTATCAGAACACAATAGGATAGGAGGTTGGTATCTTTACCAAAACCATACTTAGATTAGGGTAGATGGGTCTCAACTCACTCCATATAAGCTGCCCAAATACCTCCCAATAATGTTATTTGCACTTGAATATATCAGGAAGATCCTTAAATCTGATGAAGTGAATTTCTTGTCAGCTAAGAAGAAAACACAATTTAAAATAAAAAACCAAATTGGCCCCTTCATCTGCAATAACAGGATTGCTGGTCAACAGGTAGAAAAGTGTCTTTAGGAATTTAAGTTCAGTGAAATATTCAAATGGAATTATGATCCTTTAGGAGTTATCAGCAAGTTAAGGATAAAATTTAAACTAACTCCTTTTCTCCATGAGTCCAATCCAAACATTGAGAAGTACTCCAATCAGTCTGAATGGTTGGAGAATACCTTGAAAGAGGCATAAAAGCAAGGTGATACTAGTTCCATCTTACAGACTCCAGCCCCACAGGATAGAAACTCTAAAAGGCCAAGAGAAGAAGGATCCTATTCAGCTCAAACCACCATTGAAACAAAATTCAAATTGATGTACAGGAAGAAGCCCAAATTAAATCCTATAAATGAACAAGTTGAAACTATTGAGATCATAGATACAGATACAGTGGTAAAATACAATTCACCTAGAGTAGTTTTAGAGGAAAATCACCAGCCTTCAACATATAACACTCAAATTATTCAAAAGCAGCATAGTGTTAAAGTGTCTTCATCAAGTAAACCATCAGAAAAAGAACATGATATCATGCAGAAGTACAAGGAAATTAAACTCAGGAATGAGGCATTAAAAGCAGATACTTATGCCCAATACTGGAAGCAGACACCTAGTGACCAAAGCAGGTTGCTTTCAACATTTGAATACAAGACTAGGAAGATGCAGATGACCTTCCTGTAGCCAACAGTGAAGCATCCTAAGTCATCAATAGATTATAAGAAGACATCATATGAAGTTCAAGCCAAAGATCTTCATCCTATAGACCAAATAGAATTTTATAAGCAAGTTGTTGAAATGTTGTATTCTACCATGACCAATAAAGCCATGAGTCTCCAAAAGCTTCAAAACAATGTAGAAAACATCAGAGGTCAACTAAAGATAGAAAAGGCTTCCTCACAAGAAAAATACAACAGAATCAAATCCCTAGAAGAACTGGTCATAGAGGTAGGATATGATCCTAAAAACATTAAAGTTGCAGAAGAACTCATAAAGAAAGAGAATGTAGACATTGTTGCATTGAAGAAATAGCTCAAATTGCGTCCTACTAAACATCCATAGGCCAAAGAAGTATTACAAGATGAAAGCCAAAAAGATGAGATGATGAACCTCATTCTTCAGTTAACTGCCCAATTGAAAGAAATGGAAAATGAGATGGATAAGTTAGTACAGGAGAAAAAGGCCAACATGGAAGCAATTTCTGTCACTGTTATTCCTACAGTTACTACAACAGTTCCTTCTACTTTAGCAGCTTCAGTGGCCACATTAATTCCAGTAGCTACAACAATTCCCACTACATTAGCAACTACATCAGCTACATAGTCATCTACAGCAGCAGTACAACCTAGTGATGAAGCAGGTAAACTGGTTAAAGCAATGTAAGACATGTCCATACAGACTAATGAAATAAATAGACTTAAAGAACATTTAAAAAGTCTAGAGGATGAGAAGAAACTAGTTCAAATCATGCATAATAATGAATTACATAAGTCAAATAGATTGAATGAGAAAGTACAGAAGTTAGATAAAGAGTTAACATTGAAAAAACCACTTGCTCAGGCAAAATAACAGTTGTGGGCCAATATCATTGACTCTGTCAATGATATTTTTCCATCCATTCAATTTATTTATGAACAAAAGGATTTGATCAAAGCAGCAAGTGAAGCCATTCAGAAAATCAAGGAAGAACTTGGTAAGAAGCCAGAGGAGGCCAATGAAATCATTAAGTTTCTTAATTCCAAGAAAAAATAGGAATTGGAAGAAATTGGCATTAGTGACAGAAATGAAACAATCCTATAATTTAGGAAGGTGATTTCTAAAAGGAACTTAATAGTACAAGTTGAAGACAAATGTCAGAACATGGACCTTTCCATAACCATATTCATGGTGAAATTTGATATTCTGAGGTAGAAAGGCCTTCCAAATCCTTTGGTTATTAATGACAGGTTGATGAAACATGAGGATTATGATAAGAAAATCAGAGAAGTGGCAAAGGAACAAATCAACAATTCCTCCATGAAAGGAATTCCAATAGGAAAAGTGCTTTATCAAAGTTGATAATCTATTTTACCTCCAGCATGAGGTAAAACATCTATTCATTAACAAACCTATATTTGAAAAATACACAGAAGCATATGAAATCTTCAGAAGAATGGTGAAAATCAAGTTACCAGATGCAGAAGCTTGGGAAAAATTATGTGATCTAATGTGACGGTGAAAATTTAAAGGGTAAAAGAGCAGTTGAAATGAAAACAGATTAAAAGGAGTCAAGGTTAAAACTGAACAGTAAAAGGTAAAATAGTAACAGAGCATGCAGATAAATATAATTCACAGAGTTTAAATATAGAGTTTAAAGTGTATCATATGAAAAGAAGAGTTAAAAGATAAATCAATAAAGATGCAGCCAACATTGAGCAACGGTAAGAGGGAAAGCAGCAAAGATATCAAATAGAAAACAACAAAATCCAAATAAAGAGTGAAAACTAGCAATTAATTTCCTAGGTGTCTCTATCTTCTTGCATTAATAAATTTATTTTTCCTTGAATAATTCCTAATTCAGTTTTAGGATATTTTGTAATAGTTTTTGTATAAATACTTCACAATTCGAAGTATTGAAGTGGATTGTGGATTGCTAAACATTTCTATAGTTGTATTGGTCTGAAACCTAAGGGTTCATTGTACCATTTTCAAGTCAGCAGACTGGATTGATCAATAAAGGCATTATATTTCAGGATTAATGTGTTGGGCGACTTTAGTGAAGTACTTTTAATTGTTCTTTTTTATTTTCTGAATTTTTTCACATACTTGCATGTTTTCAAATCTAAATGATATAACAGGAATTTTATTTCAGAACTTGTTTAAAAACACTCTGTCTTGTACTGTTATTCATTTTCATGTTTTCTTCTGATATCCAGATTAGGTAATTCTTCATTTCTCCCTAGTTTCAATTGACCTCTGTCCTATTCCTTCATTATCTAGATCTGAGAATCCTTAATTTCTCTCTCATCCCGACTGAAACCATTTCATCATCCAGCCTAAATATCTGAATTAGCTCAACTATCTTGCCCTGTGAACACTTCCTTTATAACTTGAATATGCTCTTTTTCTTGATACATTGAATCCATTAGCCCAATGGAAAACAGACCTACATCTATCCATCTAAATTAGAAATTCCACCACCAAACCAAATCAAAATAAAAAACCCAATCAATCTCACATAACTAGCCTAAAATCAACTAAAACTAACAAAGTTAAATCATAAAGAGAGAGCCCTCTCTGAGAATTAGGAAGGCTAGATCCTTAGCTTAAAAGTAGGTTTGTGGTTACCTCTAATATTCTTTAAAACAAAAGACTAGCAACCCTACGAATTATTAGAGTGATAACAGGTCGCAGGCTCAGAAACATTGGGAAAAGTCCCCAGCCACACACATACCCATGATGTATGAGCGAGTGGAGGTTTCTAGTCGCACTCTTTCCTATGTCAAGGGAGAAACTAGGGGATTGATGCATTAGAGGGGAAGTTTTATTAAAGGGCTAGCCTCCTAGAAGGTTGGGATGGCTCATGGGTGTCCTGTAATAGGTGCAGAAGGTCTGTGTAGTTGTGTGGTGTTGGTTCCACTTCCTTAAGGTGACCTAGGAGGTTGAATCAGATCATAGTATCCTCTCGTCACATATTACCCTGACTTATCGGTTACTTAGGTAGATATGGGAAGAGGGTGTTACAAAGTCAACCTGCATGTTCATCTTCAAGTCAATACTTCTTTTATACATGATAATGTAGAAGAATATCACGCACCTAGTGCAACTATTGGAATCATTTTAAGACAGTATAAAAAAAATGCGAGGAAGAGTGTAAATTTTACCAAGACCTGGCGTAGCGGAAGCATGGTATTCCCTCATTGAAGAATGGTATGCTTTTAAAATTTGTTGAATCTTTTGGTTGGCACATGTATGAAGTACATGAGTGTATATGCTTTTCTTTTTAAAGAACGTGAAGTTTGAATGGAATATGTTGGTATATTTTATGGAGTATATGAATGGTGAGTGATGTATATATGAGTCTTTTTTTAAAAGAGGCCATGGTGTGTAATAGATAAGAAGCATATATATTTTCAAGGTCATGGGAATAAATAGTTGTTAAGTCACATGAGAGTAGGTTGAAATATGTTGATTTCCTTGGTATGAAAGTATGATTCTAGTGTGCCATATGAATTATAATATGATGGAGATATATTAATGTGATTTTGAATACATCAACCTTTTGTTGCAACAATTCAAATTTTTTCGAGGTCAAATCAAACCATATGATACATTCACTCATATCCATTATGGGAGTAGTTCTCACTGGAAAGGAAAACTACCCTGAGTGGTCGTGGAAGATAAAACACACCCTCATTTTTAATGGCTTTTGGAAATGGGTTTGTGAAGGGGTAGGAGACAATGCACCTGAAAATCCCACTTCAGACAAGGAGCTTTCCATTTAGGAAAACAATAATAAAAATGTATACCTTGATTGCAACATAATTAAATGAAGAGGGGAGTTGCCATATTTCTCCATTTTAAAATTATTTTTAATCATTAAATAATTTGAAGCAATTGTATGAATCACACCCTAAAATTGAAGTTGTTCAATTGATGATTAAGTTGTTCAGCCTTGACTTGAAAAATGATGACCCTATTTCCTTAGCAACAAAATTAAGGTTCATTATGCATGACATAAAATCCACTATTGTTGAGATAGATATTCCTCTCACAGCTTATGTCAAGGCACTATATCCCACCTATTCTGTTGGCTCGAGGGGTCCTGAGCTAGGTGTTGAGTCCCGAATTTGCCTCTTTTCCATACACTTTTCCATATCTTTTTCACTCACCTAAACCTCCAAAATTGTCAATATCATGTGCAAAAGGGTATCTAACATGGTTTTTAATTATGTTTTTGTGTTTTCTATTTGATTTAGATTTTGTTCATACAACTGCGGAAACTTGCCACTTTCCGCAGCTGCTGCAACTTTCCGCAGCTATTTTGTGGAATTATATGCTACATGTGTCTACAAAGGAAATGAGCCACATGGGCAGGCTAGGAATGACGAGGACATGGTTCGTGTCCTATTGGTTCAAGTAAACTCGTCCAAAGAAGCCGCGGTCAAAGCCATCCACGTGGAAGTCAACTATGGAGTTTCATGTCGGCTGGACTCTGTGTCGTGGCAAATAAACATCCATACGGCCGTTTCTAAGCTTGCGGAGGTTAAATCGACATCTGTGCAGAGTTCTGGAGTTGAATTGAAGCATCCACCTTCCGTAGATTCACTTTCCAACACGGCCATGCTCCTATATCCGTGGCCGTAGTGGTCTACGTGCTCTCTGCTATCATAAACTTCAGGAGACAGTTACAGTTTATTGTTTTATATAGAGTGTTTGCATACGCACGTAGAGTTAGTTGATCATTGTTAGTTGATAGTTGATGTGCGTACTCTGTTATGTTTGCTTTGTAGTGATTACGCTGCCTTGAGCCGTAATACTACCAGTCTGTAATGAACTGCTTTTTAATGTGAAAAAACTCTATTTTTCAACTTAATTCGTGTTTGAGGATCGTTACCAAAGCTGTGTAGAGGGCCCCTGCTCAGCCAAGGTTCTGTGTATTAATGTATATATTTCTCATTTCATTTCTTTAAAAAGTCATTGTATCATAATCCATTACATGTTCATATTTTGTAGTTGTTTCATTTATGTTCATACATTTCCATAATTTCCATTTCATTTATGTCTTTCATGTTTTTAATGATTGTTAATCACTGATCAGTTTTCTTGTGCAGGTTTTAGGTAGACAGCCCGGGCATTTTTATAGAATTTTGACTAATGACATGAACTAACACCGTTCTGCTACTAGTTTGTTTTTCATAGCTTTTGTTTAACTTCAGTCTTGCTTTGTACATTTCAGTTTTGCTTATCTGATTCAGTAGTTAAATTTAGATACATTAAGCTGCTCATAGCGTCTTCAGTTGCCTCCGAAAGCCACAGCTGGACTGATGGTGAGGGACTGCATTATGAAATGTGTAGTTTAGTATTAGTTTCTTTTTTGCAAATTTAGATATATTAAGCTGCTCATAGCGTCTTCAGTTGCCTCCGAAAGCCACAGCTGGACTGATGGTGAGGGACTGCATTATGAAATGTGTAGTTTAGTATTAGTTTCTTTTCTGCAAATTTAGATATATTAAATCATGCATGACATCTTCGGTTGCCTCCGAAAGCCACAACTGGACTAATGGCGAGGGATTGAATCATGAGTGTATGGTTTAGTATTAGTTTACCTTCTGCAAATTAAATATCAGTTACACAAGTTGTTTATGATTACTTCCGAAAATCATAGCTGGTCTAATGATGAAGGGTCAGAAAATGAATTGATGTAATCTGATTTAGATTTATTTTGTTGCAATTTTGAATTTCCATAAGCGTAGTTTCTTTTGTGTTCAGTTGGCAGCAAGAATAGTTTGGTTTTTATGTTCACTAGTTTCCTGTTTTGATTCATTAGATTAGCAGCACCTTTTCATTTCAGCAATACACTTTTACTTTCTTTCAAGTCTTGTCATTGTAATTTCTATTTGCTTTTAAAGTTTCAAGATTGGTAAATCATTATAGGGGATATCACTTCCTTGAACAAATATAACCAAACTTGTTTTTCATTTTAGAATTTCCATTTTACTTTAGGAAGATAAAAAAAAAAAACGACAAAAGTTAAGAAATAGGTTATCTTGCACATATAGTGCGCCGCACTTCATCAGCTTACGATTCCCGGATTGACAAATTAAATGCAGCAATTTAGGACACACTAAATTGACCAAACATTTTGGCGCCGTTGCCGGGGAAGTGTAACTAGGTAGCCAATTTCTTTAAAAAAAAAAACAAAATCATAAAAGAAGGGAAAACTTGATAACTTCTTGAAGTATGCTCTCCTCTTGCACCTAGTGTGATCTGGAGGATCAGAAAAAGAGAGTTATTGGTTTAGTAATTTCTTTAAGTATGCTCTCTTGCACCGAGTGTGATCTCGAAGATCGTAAAGAGAATTATAGCTCAACTTTTAAAAAAATAAAAAAAAATGACATGTACAGAGCAAGAGATTCTAGGGGGAAGGTTTATAGCTAAAGCCAGGAGTTTACTTTTCACAACTCCATCTTCTTTTCAAGGCATAGACCAGATTCACCACCATCTACCCCTAGCCTTAAGATTTTTGGAAGTCAAGGAACAACGAATTAGAGGATTCTCCTCATACCACCTACTAAACCCATTTAGAAAACAACAAAGAGACTTTCTCATCCTTCCTGGTAGAAGAACTAGAGGACCACAAAGACTCTAAAGAAACTATCATGGCAAAGAGGTGAAGTAATGTAAATAGAGGTGGAGGTAGAAGAGGGATAGAGATAATGAGGATAACAATGGTGAAGGAAATAACGGTAGAAATAGGACACTGTTTATTCTGAGGAAGATGAGAAACCTATGCAACAATGGAAAATATCTCACCATCCTGTTCTCCCTAATTTTTATGGATTGCGATGAGGATCCTTGTTACTGCTTGAGTTTGAAGTTGTGTGCCGAACTTATGACTACATGGAAGATTCTCAAAATCCTCAAACTGCTTCAACATTGAAGGGCCTCGCTTGAAATGGTTCAAGTGATTATGTCACTCAATCTATCGCACTTAAATGATGGTAACAAACATTTTTTGGATAGATATTTGGACTATTGTATGTCACCCAATCACACATGATGAGGTATTCAAAATGATGCAAAAAGAAGATGAAAATTTGGAAGACTTAATTGAAAGATTTTTAATACAAATTGAAAGAGCAAAGATGAGCAACTTAGATACTAATGAAACTCTTTAAAGCCTTCCTATTAAAATCCATTAGAGATGAATGGATAGACATTTAAACATGATGGGGAAAAAGAGGAGACATTGCCTATTTCGCATATTAATAAATGCAATCCATGTATCCATCTCTCTGGGGAAAATCTAAAACTGAAAGGGCTCAGGATTTCTTTTTCTTTTACAGTTAACAAATCAGTAACCGGACTTGCATAGTGGGGCAGAGATTGGTAATATGCTTGATGAGTTCAAAACTGATATTTTAGGGAGCCTAAGGAACAACTGACACCCTTAAAATCCAAAACAAGCAGAAAGGCAGAAACAGATGTTTTTAGCCATCTTTTAACCGAAATGGGAAAGAAACATGCTTTAAGGGAATGTCCTCGGGATGCAAAAGTTGTAGAAACATGTATGATTTGCTCAGAAAATCATGAGATCATGATTTTCCAATCCCGGACTCAAAGTCGTTTTTCAAGAAGATCCAAATTCAAAGAGAATCTCTCTGTTTTGCTCTTACATGAGACCCCTGAAGGGACAACAATCTCAAGGGTTTAATAACCCTATGAATCTTCAAACCCACCAAATTGAATCTCAAAAACAACCTTGGCCCCAACATCAAAATTCATATCACTTATGGTACAAGGGATGCAAAATCCTTATGGGAGATTTGCTCAATTTATCAATATCCTCCATCTTTTCAAAATCAGTGTTCAATATAAGCCAAAATCCACAAATTTCATCGTCATTTCCACAACAAACCTTCTCAATAAAATACAAATCCTCAAATCATGCTCCCATACCAACAGAAGACAAATCAACTTCCAGTCACCATTGCCAAATCCCAATAATAGAATCCTCAAACTACTATATGGTAGAAGGACAACAATTTCCTACCTATATGATTTTCTGTCCTTCCCAACGATGTGCACCGATCTCAGAGTTCTAGAAAAACCTCTATAGACATTCAAGAACAAGATACCTTCGAGGAGGACTCTTCAAGTCAATAAGGGTTCCGAGGAAGAATCTCTTCAAAATTCAAAAATTCAAAAAGAAAAAGAAAAGCTAACATCCACAACTCCTATAGTTGGAGCAAATTTCATGTATCTTCATCGACACCCTCTTCCTAGAAGACTACAAATTGATAAGGGGGTGGAAAAACAAATTCTTTGTTGCCTAACTATGACTTTCAGATGAATTAAATAAATGTTTGTATCAAGATTCCATTGCTACAAGCCATTCGAGAAATTTCTTATTCCTTCTAGCAAAAACCAGTAAAGGAGTTGAGTTTCAAAAGACCAGGAAGGAAGCTAAAGGACACAAGAAGAATCCACTCAGAAAAAGATTGCAGACATTATGATGGGAAAAATTGCGTAAGAAGAGATCCGTGAAGTCCAATTGTCAAGACACATGCAAATGGGATGAAATTCCAAAACACATTGATTGACTTAGGGCCTATCAACATTATGAGTAGATGACTATAACAGCGTAAAACTTCCTAACCTTCTTTTTACACCTACTTTATTGCAACTTGCGTATCGATCGGTTATTAAACCAGATGGTGTATGTTAGAAGATATTTCCGCCTAGATTTTAATATCCAAGATTTTTATGATTTTACCCCAAAAGTAATCTAGGAGGACATCCAATTATCTTAGGAAGACTCTAATGCTGTTCATGCTTATTAGTTTGTAGATTCAGACATGTACATTTCTAATGGTAACACAGAGAAATTCAATTTGTATCCTCCAGCAAGAGCAATCATAGAAATAGAGACAATGAATGGCCGATGATGAGAACACTATACAACTCCGTCTTTACCATTTCGAAATTAGTGAGGATAGCGTCAAATTTCAACACATTAGAAAATTTGATAATTTATAATATGACCCCACACAATTTCAAATATCCACAGAATATTTATCATCAAGACAAATGTCTCTTTACTCTATGGAAGAATTTGCAATTTCAAGGATGAGATTTTCCAAAAAGACATTGGAATATCAACAGCATCCTGAGGCTTCTGTCACAAGAACTAACCAGAATTTGTGGCAAACATTCACCGCATTTGCATGGGAGTATACCGACATGAAGGGTATTGATCCTGAGACTTTGCATCCACTGAGACCTCCATATTTATGAAAACAAGAGACCAATCAGACAACCTCAAAGAAGGATGAATCCAAATCTTAGAGATAGTGAAAGAAGTGAGCCCAAAAATTTCTCAATGTAGCCTGCCTATCCAATTTTTATAGCCGATGGGTTTCTTCCCTGGTTATAGTACCTAAAAAGAATGGCAGGTAAATAGAGAGGGTATGCATTGATTACAGGAATTGAACAAAGCAACTTTGAAGGATCACTTTCCTTGCCTTTTATTGATCGTGCATTAGATACATTAGCAGTAAAAAGTACTTTCTATTTTTGGATGGTTTTAAGAGAAACATAATCAAATTGTAGCACTCCAAGATCAAGATAGACCACATTTACTTGTCCATGGGGAACTTTTGCCTACCGGTGCGCTTCCTTTTGGGTTATGTAATGCACCAAGAACATTCCAAAGAGCAAGATTAGGAATTCTTTGATCAACCATGATTAAGAGTTTATATGGATGATTTACAAATATGGTAATCATTTGAAGAGGCATTAGAAAATTTGGAAAAGTTCTGCAGATGTAAAGAAACAAACCTTTCATTAAGCCATGAAAATGCTTTATGATGTCACCGAAGGATACTAGGGACATCATATTTCTGGAGATGGGGATTAAGGTTGATAGATCAAAAGTTGAAGTCATTTCCAAGTTGCTCGTCTGAAATTGCTAATGGAGATGTTAGAAGTTTTCGAGATATATACCGGTTACTATAGAATATTTATAGAAACTTCACTAAAATAGCATCTCCACTACAAGTTGCTTACAAAGACTCCGTGAATTTAAATGGGACTCAATGTCAACCGCCTTTTGAAACTTTGAAAATAAGAATATCTCACACCTATCTTAAGAGGACCAAATTGGAAACTTCCTTTCCGTTACATTTCTTTGCCGTATGTCAGATACAGCTCTTGGAGCTCTGTTGGGTCAAAAAGATTTAATTCCTTATGCCATTTATTATACTAGTATCATTCCTGCCGCAGTTGAACTATACCGTGGATCGAAAGAGTTCTTTCAGCCGTTGTTCATGCAATTAATAAGTTGAGATATTACATAGAACAGTACAGTGAAACTTTTATTCATACCGACCATTCTGCAATTAGATATTTAATGAACAAACTCGTTACTAATGACAAGAGTGACAAGATGCCATTACTTTGAAAAAAAGAACGAAGACACGAAAGTAGATAGACCAGAAAACAGAATACAAAATAGCTGATTTCTTGTCTAGAATCTGCATTACTGTGCTAGTAACTCTTTAGAAGATAAGTTTTCATGAATATTTATTGCGTAACTATTAAGACCCTTGGTATGCAGATATTGCCAACTATTTGGTTATTGTGGAAACTACCTCATATTTATTTCCAAGAGAAAACGAAAATTATTCAGGAGAGTTCAAGATATTCATGGATTTCTAACGAATTGTTTAAAAACGGGGCCGCATCTTGTGATCAAAATATGTGTCAGCAAGATGAAATGTCTCAATATTCTTAAGGTATGTCATGATGAACTATGCGGCGGACACTTTGCGGACAAAAGGACGGCAAGGCTTCATAAAACTTTTCCTTGGGATATTACGGTCTTCTCTCTTCAAAGATGCAAAACAATATGTCAAAAAGATGTATAGTCGCCAAGATAGAAACCCTACCTTTCAAATGAAATACAGAACACAACATCATTGGAACTCCCTTTGAAAAAATGGGCTTTAGATTTCTTATTGGACCGATTAATCCACCATCACAAAAGAAGTACATTAGGTTTTGCACTGATTATGCTACTAAATGGGTAGAAGCTAAAGACAGAGACCACACTGCACCAAGAATATTTTTGAGGTGAGGAGAGTTTTTACTCGTCAGTGTTCCAAGAGAAATTGTAATGTATCGTGGGAGCCAATTCATCAAATTTGGTGGAGAAGTTGATGGAAGAATACAAAATCAAACACAAGATCTACTCCTTACCATCCACAAGCAAATGGTCATGTGGAGTCCACAAACAAAGTTCTTTAAAGACATCATCACCAAGACCTGCTCATCTACACGAAGAGATTAAGGAGAAGGCCTCCTGCAGCCTTGTGGGCCTCTGCTGTAATCCGTTGACATGGAGGAATACAACAGACATTCTCCCCTTTATGAACTGGGTGTTTATGGGAAAGAAGTCTTGGTTCTCCATTGAGCCCCAAACAAGACCTTCAAGATAAGGTCAGTTTGGGGATGGACTTATCAAGCCCAAAAGTATAGAATGAGCAATGAATGAGCTAGATATAACTGCATAAGAAGCAATTCTAAGAACCGATCTAGTTCAATATCAAAGAACTAAATGGCATGACAAATATATCAAAGAAGAGCAGTTTCAAGAAGGAGATTGGGGCATTGTTATTTGACTCCAAGTTTAAAGATTTTCAAGGAAATTTTGCATCACTGAGCCAGCTTAAGTATGGAGGATTTATACATCTTTAACAATGGAGCTCAGAAGAATCAAGCATCAATATTAGCTAAACTCTTATAGAGAATGGCCATAGATTGAAAGTTTATCATAAGCCACTTTCTAAAGATAGGATTTTGTCAAGTTGTTTCAAGAAAGTTCGAGAATTAAATGTAAGAATTCTTCTTCTCCACTCTCACTAGCTTTGCATTTTTCAAGTTAAAAAATTAAAAAAAAAAAAAAAGAAAGAAAGAAAGAAAGAAACAGAGAGGCCTCAAAACCAATCATTGATTGAGCAGCCTTATACGTAAAATATGGGGTGAAAATCAGGACACTCGACACTCTATATTTTCCAAAAATCTTATTTTTCATTTCATTTCATCTCACCACCCACTCATTTCATTCCACTTCATTTCATTTCATTTCACTTCATCCACTTCATATTTCATCCATTCCATCAATAAATCTTTTTATGACCATTTCACCTCCAACACATTCACATTTGTTCATTTTTATTTCACCAAGTAATACGGTCAGCTTTCCGTGTACCGACATCTTTTTCCGTTACCGACCTGTTTTCTTCATGTATGATCTGCCTACTAATACTCGTTTTCAAAAAAGAACAAGAAATAAAGAAGGTTATTTTCATAATTATGAAATAAAATGGTGAGGGAGGATCATGGAATATTCAAGACAATTAATGAAGATCAATCGCCTGGAAGACCGAAGGGCAAAAGCAAGGATTCCAAAAAGAACAAAGTTTATTTCAAATAGTATCGAAAAACACATTTTTTATGTAATTTTAAACTATGAGCTCTACCTATAACGCGCAAAATGATTATATCGATACCCCGTAACCTTCCACTATCTCTATATTCTCATTTATTTATATAAACGTTCATCATTGCACTCACTTACTCATGTTCTAATATCCCACCGTAGATAATGATAATACGATTGTTTTTGACAAAGGACTCTTACAAGCGTATACTGCAACGTCAGATTGAACAAAATATATTAATATTACACAAACACCAAAATTCAAAACGCGGCCGAATGTATTATATTTACACCCTTTGTCATGTCTCTCGTCGTGTTTACAAAACCCCACTTACTCATTCTCACTCCTCGTTTCACTCCATTCCGTCTTATCACTCTTACTCCCATATCCACCCGCGCCCTACTCATTCCGTTTATGTGCCTATTTCATTTTAAGATAACATCCCTGGCGCATTGTGCTCGATCCTGTATTCCATCGTTCCATTTCCACTTAAACCCTCGCTGCAGGCAAAGCCCGTGGAAGCTACGTAGAAGTAAAATGGGAAAATTATTATGCGCAGGGCCGAAGGACCGAAGTTTATAGAGATTTCACGGCGGCAGAGATGTTGAGGAAAGCTAAATGGCTGCGTTTGGTCTGCAAAATTGTGGGTTACCATTGCAGGAAGGCAAAAGCGTTTGCAAGATCAGTCAAGAGCCTGAAGTGACAATGGAGACCTCGTTTTCGTCAATGAAGCATCAATAGCAAATGGGCCTACGCGCAGCTTTCCGCAGGAGAACGTTGGTTCAAAAACAAAAACAAGGATATATGGAGAACAATCCTCCGAAATCAAGGCGATGAATAACGTTTTCAAAAGACAGAATCCCCGTGCATGCAAAATAAAGATGAACGGGCTTACTATTACTCATTGTTCGTAAATTTATTACATAAAGGCTGTTTTGGCTTCTATGTACATGTATCACATACTAGGCTATTGATGAATTTTTCTTTGAAAACCAAACTCTCAACAACTCCTCCTTATTTTGTCCAATAGCTTGAAGTGAGCTGGCCGGGATCGTGCAAAACACTCTAGGAGATGTGGTAGAGCCTCATCTCTATCACCATGGGCTTATAAAAATTTCGATTAGAAAAGGGAGCTAAAGCAGCAGCATATGGGAACAATTCTAAAGAAACTTTTAAAGAACCTCGTGAAATTTTCAAGGTGGTCCAATTAGAAGGAGTAGAAGAAAGAAATGAATAAGTTGAAACCCAAGTTGCTCCTACACAGAAATTCCCGCAACAGTTACTGCTAAAACAGAAAAAAGAAGTAGAAGAAAAGAACAAGAGAAGAAATCCAAACATTTCTACTACTACTACAAAGAAACTGATAGGGAAGAGGAGATTGCAAAAAGGAAGAAGAAGGAACAAGAAACCAAGAAGCCAATAACATAAAAGGAAAGAAATTATTGAGGTCGTCCATAAAACCCTTCTTCCTCGGAAGAAGTAAGATCACCAAATTCTGTCCGTACGTATTTAATGTATCAAAAACAACATCCATATCCAAGAAGGCAAGTATGTGAAAACAAGAACAAAGGGTAGGTGCATCAGCTAAAGACAAGAGGAGAAGCAATGAGTTAAGGGAAATTGAGAAAACACAAATTAAAGGTCCTCATTTCATTGATTCGGGTGAGGAGACATCCGATCAGCCTCCAACTACCTTTATAGTCCATTTTTTAACAAGCAGTAACCTGACTCCTTCACTCCCAAAACTACAATGACATACTCCATCTTATTCTCACAAGAAAATATTATGTAAGTTCTCTCACAGATTTCAACATAATTCTCTCACAGTAATTTTCAGTATGCCTCCCAATGTGAAAAGCATAATTTTAATAACTTCAAACAACAGGCAGGTGACTATATAATCCTTGGAGGCAAGCTACAGAGGCCCATAAGCAGGCACTTCTTCTATTCAGCCTCATACATTAAGAGAATACTTCAGTTCACTATTAAATACAGGAAATTTTGAGCCTGAGAGCTTTTAACTGTGTATCAAAATGAAAATGAACACTCAAAGAGCAAGGCAAACCGGATAAAGACTGTCCATGGCTAAATACCTATGTTACATTTGGGTATTTGTCAAAAGAAGAATAAGAAGTTAAAAGAAACACAAAAATTGAGTACAGAAAGACCAGGAATATCAAATTCAAAGCGACGAAGAAACCCGTAATGACACAAGACCAAAGAAGAAGAGAAGGGGTTAGATGTGTCGGCTGGAAGTATCAAGGCACAATTGAAATTTTCAGATATCAAAAATTTTGGTTGCATGAGGACATGCAACACCACATAGCAAAGGTTATCCCGAATTTGCCTCTTTTCCATACACTTTCCATATCTTTTTCACTCACCTAAACCTCCAAAATTGTCAATATCATGTGCAAAAGGGTATCTAACATGGTTTTTAATTATGTTTTTTTGTTTTCTATTTGATTTAGATTGTTCACATGTGCCTGCGGAAACTTCTGCCACTTTCCCCGCAATTTCGCCGCAACTCGGCAGCTATTTTGTGGAATTATACAGCTACGTGTGTCTACAAAGGAAATAAGCACATGTAAGGTGTTAGAACACGAGGACATGTCTGTCCTATTGGTCTAAGCAAACCGTCCAAAGAAGCCGCGTCAAAGCCATCCACGTGGAAGTCAAATCATGGAGTTTCATGTCGGCCGGACTCTGTTTTCAGGCAAATAAACATCCATACGGCCGTTTCTAAGCTTGCGGAGGTTAAATCGAGGATCACAAGTAGTTCTCTCGAGTTGAATCGAAGCATCCACCTTCCGTAGATCGACATTTTCCAACACGGCCATACTCCGGTATCCGTGGCCGTAGTGGTCTACGGTTCTCTATCATAAACTTTAGGAAACAAAGCATGCTTCTTTGTTGTTATATATAGAGCGCGCGCACGCACGTAGAGTTAGTTGACTGTTAGTTGATATGTTAATATGTGCGTACCGTTATGTTTGCTTTGTAGTGATTACGCTCGCTTGAGCCGTAATACTACCAAATTTGGACGTAGAACTCGCTTTTTAACATGAGAATCCCCATTTTTCAACTTAATTTGTGTTTTATATCGTTACCAAAGCCGGTGGTAGAGGGCCCTGTCACCATGCCCCTATTGTGTATATATTTCATTTCATTTTCTTTAAAAAGTCATTGTATCATAATCCAATATATGTTCATACTTGTAGTTATTTCAAATACTTTCACATACATTTCCATAATTTCCATTTCATTGCCTTTCATGTTTTTTATGATTGTTAATCACCGATCATTGTGCAGTTTTAGTATAGCAGCCCCATTTTTTTATAGCATTTTTATAGCATTTTGACTAATGACATGAACTACTGATCGTTCTGTCGCTAGTTTGTTTTTCTATAGCTTTTGTTTAACTTCAGTCTTCGTTTTGTACATTTCAGTTTTTATTATCTGACTAAGAGTTAAATTTAGAGAGCTGCCATAGCGTCTTCGCTGTTCTCCCAGTTGCCAACGGGATCGATGGTAGGAACGTAATGATGAAAATGTGAGCGATATTGTTTCTTTTTTTAAAAATTTAGATATATTAAATCATGCATGACATCTTCGGTTGCCTCCGAAAGCCACAGCTGGACTGATGGTGAGGGATTGAATCATGAGTGTATGGTCTAGTATTAGTTATGCTTTCTGGTAAATTAAATAATCGCTGCTAAGTTGTTTATGATTACTTCCTATGTCATAGCTAACTAATGATGAAGGGTCGAAAATGGAATGATGTAATCTCGATTTAGATTTATTTTGTTTTATATTTTGAATTTCCATAAGCGTAGTTTCTTTTGTGTTCAATATAAATAAATAATGGTTTATTACAACACTTGCTTTTAAAGTTTCAAGATTGGTAAATCATTATAGGGGATATCACTTCCTTGAAAAAATATAACCAAACTTGTGAAAATGAATTGATGTAATCTGATTTAGATTTATTTTGTTGCGATTTTGAATTTCCATAAGCGTAGTTTCTTTTGTGTTCAGTTGGCAGCAAGAATAGTTTGGTTTTCATGTTCAATTTGCTTTTAAAGTTTCAAGATTGGTAAATCATTATAGGGGATATCACTTCCTTGAAAAAATATAACCAAACTTGTTTTTCATTTTAGAATTCCCATTTCACCTTAGAAAGACCAAAAACGACAAAAGTTAAGAAATAGGTTATCTTGCACATATAGTGCGCCGCACTTCATGAGTTTACGATTCCCGGATTGACAAATTAAATGCAACAATTTAGGACACACTAAATTGACCAAACACTAGGTTCGAATGTTCAAGGTTTGCCAACAAACCCCTATACTACTGGCTGTTTCAGCAGTGACCTGCTCGCGCAGGCCAATGTCTCACCCGAAGTAGTATGGGTGGGTGTTGGAACTAGGTTTCCATACCCTGGGAGAGGGTAGGTAAGTTAAGAAGATCTACGTTCAACCTTAGAGTGACCAGATCTTGAATCATAGAGCCTATATCTACAGATTACCTTTGCGTCCACGTGCACAACAGCAATGATACTCACAGTAATCAACAGATCATGAAATCATACAACGATAACACAACTATTTATATGAAGTGCAATCGAACAGACCCATATTGCAGCATAAATAAGTCACACAAGTATATTTGCAGCTTAAATCAATAATACAATAGCATATATTAAGTAAACAAACATCACATATTCATATCACAACAATTCCAATGGATTCACATATTCAACAATACTTCCAAATTCATTAATCCTTAAAATCTACTTACAATACCCTAAAACCCAACCTACGCACACAGCATTAAGGTCCGCACACAGTAGGACAAAGGCCCTCTGCACATAGATCAACAAGAGTCCTTACCCAATAACCCTAACTAGATCTATCAATTCACACTTAGCATCAATCTCTTTTCATCCTTAATCTCCCTTACAACTCAAAAAGGTTCAACTACTTATACTATTTTAGCCTATGCATCCAATGGTCGGAAAACTATGGTTTGCGGACTCTTGGTCTACCCTTGACCCATTTACAATGATTTAGGGGCTTTGACCCACCTCAAAACCCCTGCATTAGATTAAATATAATAAAAAATATACAAAATGGACCAGTTTCACAGCTTGCAGGAGACCCTGTTCCAACAGTCCCCCAACACAATCTTGTGACTCGTCCCAAGTCACTGTGGTGGTGGGGTCTCCACCTGTGCACGTATTTTGTTGACGGTGGCGATTAGCGGGGGAAACACTTTTTGACTCTGAGCAGCAACGCTCTATGAAATATCCACGAGCTTATGGGATGTCGGTCCTTCAGTCGTCATGGTGACACTCTCCAGTGTCTGATTCAGTCGCTTGACCGCAACATCAGTATCCTGTGATAGCTGGAGGGATGCGTCAGCCCAAGGCTTCAATCATTCTACGATGGCATGCTTCTTGCACTGGAGTTCCTCAATCTCATCTTGGAGCACATTGCTAGTCTTCAAGCGTGCCAGACGCTGTACAGGGACTAAAGAGGGCAATGTAGCTTCAACCTGATCAAAAGATTCTTCCTTCTGCCGCAAGTCCTGATTGATTCTCTAGAGGACTGGATCACACTGGATCTAGGTCCAAAGCTACATGGCGTCTTCGAGTAACCAAGTGCCCTAAGAAATCTGTCCTATAATGGTGTTGGTGGCCTCGGTCACTAGCGCAGTGCGCTGGGCTTGTACCTCCGGAGGTGTTTCGGGCTGCAACTTGGCCTGTAAGTTAGTGATTTGCTGCTCTAGCTGTGTCTTCATGACCTGCATCTCTATCATGGATGCCTTCAATGCCATTACCAACCCTTGAAATTTAGCCTGGGGGGTGGCTACGGTCGGGATCTCCTCTGTAACCTCCGTGCAGAGCTCCGTTTGTTGTGTGACAGCACGGAGTACTTCAGCGTTCTGCTATGCGATGGTCTACTCAGCCACCTCGAGTTTTTGGTGTACCTGCTGGTCCCGATGGTGAATCTCCTGGAATACAGCGGTGTGGAGACCCTGTAATGAATCATGGGGTAGCGTGGGCAGATTCGGCTGCACCCCTATTTCTGCATGGATTTGGATTTCTTGATCCAGCGGACTGATCACGAGGGCAGCGCTAGGTATGGTGCAGAGACAGATTTCCTTCGTAGCAAGCACTATACGACTGGTTACCAAGGGAGGTCGTACCTGAGTCACGTTGGCCTAAAGTGTGTCTGTCTTTAACTATAAGGTGCAGAGCTCAGCCTGGAGGGTGTCAATTGCAGCCTTCTGGAGTTCCTCTAGGGCTACCCACTTGTGTTCTGTGTCCATTGTGACGGCGTCCGCTATTTTTTCAAGGTCCCCGTCAGTTAGTGTGACCGTCGCATCATATTCTCCCCATTGCGCACGCTGCTTCTTTCGGGGCCCCTTGTCAGGCTCGCCTCTTCACTTTATTCCTTTGAGGTTTACTTCTGGTGGTGAATCGACCTGGGTTTCGACCTTGGTGTTTTTTGGCGGCACGTTCTTCTTTGTGGTTGCATTCGAGCCCTTCTTTCTTGGTCCTGTGGTCTCCTTGGTGGGGGTTTTGAAGCCTATCTTCTAGGCAGGAAGCCATAGCTCGATCACACGGTCAATGTCCTCATTTACTGCCATATATGGGAGGGACTTCCAAGTTTTACCCTTGAGGCTGCAGATCTGTATGTGGTGCATCGTAACCTGGAATGCGGCAATACTTTTGTACCTATTGTACATTGTTGGGGAGAGTCGTGGTCAAGAGTTGATGGCTACAACCAAGCTGCTCTGGAATAGGACCCAAAAAACTTGGTTATCCTCCATGCGTTGTGCGTCCTTGGAGTCCCATAGATGAGCAAAGCGAGCCTCTTCACACATTTCTGGAGTGAGCTCAAGGAGGACTGACTCCTCAGGGGCCTCCCATGCAACCAGTGCTATAAGGAGCAGTAGCCAAGAATATCAAAAGGCCTTCCCTTGTTCCTAAGATTCGCGGACGTTGGTCAAAAATTCGTCACACAATATTGGGCCCAATTGAGGCAGACCCCCTTCGTACACTGACCTGCTAATCGAATGACATAGGCAGGGACGGTTGCGACCTGGCACTTCTGCATTAGCTTGCATGCTAATAAAATGGTACCCATCTACGTAGCACGGTCATTGATGGATTTGATGATAAAGCCTCGGGTATTCTACTCCACCTTATACTTTTGGCCCACAAATTCAGCAGTCTCGCCTTCATATTTCTTGCCCACCCGCTCCAGAGGGTGCGACCCCTGCATGGGAAGGCCCGTAATGCAGTGAATTAACACAGCATCAATGGGGACTTGGTCCCGAATCCACAAGAAGCCATCGTGAATCAAGGTGAGAAACTATTGGGCCAGCCTGTCCGTGACATTGTAATGGCCAAAATGGGGCATCCGCAACAAGTTCAAGAGCCCGGATCCGGCCAATCCACATACCCAATGCTGAGGAATGAATGTGACCCCATCATTCCCATAAACTGTGTCGAATTATAACGTGGGGGCCAGCTCAAGGAATGCTTCATAATTTTCCAAGTCGTGATCATCGAATTTAACTTTGTGGGGCCTCCTGCAAGGATCACTGATCACTGGGACTTCTCCCAGGGTTAGTAGTGTTTGCAGATAGGTGATCAAACCATCCAAGTTTTTGGGTGCGTGAGTTGAAGGCCAGCATGGTCGGATGAAGGGACATAACCAATTGATCGGATTGGCAGGCTAGGCTTCCACCTGTGCATCCTGATCTTGAGGTGTTGTTCATGGAGATTTGGCATGCCTCGGGGAAGTCATAGGTCTCCCTGCATCCCATTTTGCAGCTTTCAGGGGCTTCCCTGAGCCTTGTTCTTTCTCTTTTCCCTTCTTTGTGATTGGCATAAAGAGCACTTGTTCATCTTCAGCCCCAATCTCCATTACGTCCTCACTTTCTGTCTCTTTTGGTGCTGAGGGTTTAACAAGGTTCGTGGTCGTCATCCTAGCATGAAAAAGGAATCCCAGCTCTGGGTGGCTACTGTCAGAAGGAGTAGGTTGATTAGACATGAAAGGGACAGTGTAGACCACGAGAATCATATAGCTCAAGTTTGCTCGAGACAAAGGTGAGAAGTACAGGCAATGCAAGTGGGGTGGATCCCTTATCTGAGATGAGGTCAAAGGGGCTACCCTGCCCCTTTTATTGTGCTTCTGTTCATCCAACGGTAGGGTAAAATTCACTTGGAATTTACCATCAGATAAATGGTCAAAATTCCCCAAAATCTGCCTCATTAAATGCCAGGGGGCCGCGCCTTCCAATGGTAACGTGTGCTTCCTACCAGCTGTTAGTGTGCCAACAGCTAGTTTTCGCATCTCCTCTGTGCTCAACATTCCTGCTATGCTTGGGTCAAACACCTGTGCCTTCTGCGCATCCTCCCCCAACACAGGCTTGTTCCTAAGGTACTTCTCAACCAATGACAAGTTTTCCTGACATGTTTCATCCGAACCGAACCAGACCCCTTTTGTAAATAAGTCTCCTAGAGGCATTGTAAGTAGCACATATTCCCAAAAAAAAATTCTGTAATACCCTACATGGCCGAGGAGTGACCACAGTTGTTTCCTTGATGTGAGATTCGTTGAATATATGATAACTCTACCTTCTGTATCTGCATCCCCATTATTAGCCAGCGTAGGGTGCATCCCATTGCTACCCATTTGCAACCTGAGAGGCTCAGTAGCCATGCACATTCCTTCCAATTCTGAGTCAGAAGTAGTTCACGGGTCATCCTTACCCTCTAACAAGGCTAGGCTACGGTAGTTGACCATGCTTGGTATCCTTGTTTCCCATGTGGGTATTTCCGGTGCAATAAACAGGTGCGATTCTCCACATACCCTAGTGTCAACATCCCACAGGATTGCGTCAAGCGCCTCCATCCTGCCTACTAACCCAAATTTTCCTAGGAATTCTTCCTTCAATGTCCCCCAGTTGGGGGTGCACCGATGTAGCTCCACATCTAAGTACCATGCAGAAGGAAGTGGCCCTAGGACATGAATTAATAGGTGAACCCATTCTTTAGTCGTCCTGTCACACCACTATTCTTCCCATGCAAACAGATATTCGCGTGGATCTTCTGATCCAAGGAATGTCTTGACTCGCCCACTGGTTGGGGCCTCAAATTTCAGGATCATCATATCCCGACATTCCTCCCAATCCTGGAATTCCTCCTCATGTGTCTCCCACTAGCGTGCAGGTATTCCACGCATGGCTAGCTTAAGGGCCCATAGCCTTCATCCTTTGGTAACCTCGGCTTAGAATGCTCGCAAAAATTCCTTAATGCTACCAAAACCATCAAAGTAGGGTAGGTCTCTTACCTCTGAATAAATGCAGTGGAAGTTCCTTGTGACTCAAAGACATCGCAGCGCCGAGACATCGTGCAACTGGTTTTTCCAATTCTCCATCTCTCCATCAGAGTCGAAGAAGCATTCACTGTCCTTTTCCCAGCAGAGTACTCCTTCCACCGTGGGGTTGATCCAATCTTTGTTCCATGCAGTCAACTTGTAAATGTGATCCACCTCCTCTTCATCACGCACTGGCTCTGTGTATCGTTCACCTTCCGCAGGATCTAATGGTACTATCACCCTTGTACCGTTATTCTCAAACACCATGCTTCTCTTTTTGAGGTTGATGATACCACCCATATCTATCGCCCAGTCCAGCCCTAAGAGTGCAGGGTAGGGGTCCTTATCTTCTACAATTTCAATTACCTCAAAGTCGGCTCGGACCTTTACTCCTACGATATCCAACGTAATTTTAGACAACCTTCCTAGAGGGATGATTTTATGTTGACTCACCATGCACAGCTGAATGGTGGACCATTCCAACTTAGGCTCTCCCATTCGTTGCCAAGTTTGTTTAGGTAATACGTTCACATCTAATCCTAGGTCCAAAATAACTTGATTCATTTCATAGTCACTAATTTGTGCAGTCAACTGCATTTCTCTCTCGGTGCGTTTCTTATACCTGTAGAGCCTATGCACATCCTTGACCTCCAGGCGTAGATTGGGTTGTGTTGCACAACTATCTATTAATGCTTGAATATTCTCCACAACCTTTTGGTTGCGCAGCAGCTTCATACATGCCTGCAAGAAGGGCTCAACCTCCTCATCTGCCCTGAGGTTCGCAGGTGCCTGAGCAGTAGCTGCCTCTGCCTTCGCAAAGTCTTGGTGAGCTGCGACAAATGTTTCTTTTCCATTTTTTAGGTCCAAACCTTCTTGTTTGATAATTTCTTGTCGGATCAGAGGTTCCATCGCAGCCTCCTCCTTAGGTCCCCTGGTGGCCATCCCACTGCGTGTCACAACATTCACACTTGGATCTTTGTCTCGCAGTTCAGCCTTAACTCTCTGCACATTTTGCATAGGTGTCGGCTGCTTTTCCTGTATTTTTGCTATCAATATTGGACAATCTTAAATCGCATGGTCCAGCTATCTACAATATCGGTAGGATTCCTTGTAGGGTTTGGGTGGTCCCTTGCAAACTATCCTGCTTCTCCATTGTTATAACATATTAGCTGACCTCGTCCTAACCTACACTTCCACCTCAACCCCCTCCCCTGCCCCTTGATGGGGAGCCACCTATGCCTGAGGGGGTTCTAGGCGATGCAGGGTCTGATTGAACTCTATATAAGTTTCCTTGATCAATCATCAAGTCATATGTCCGACAAATCTGTTCATCATGTCCCACCGATCTGCAGAACCTACACCATTGCTACTTTACCTCTGGAACGTACGCAGCAAGGCGAGGAAAGTGGTTGGTAACGTGCAGCCCCGCGACTCGACAATCATCGCACCATAGCGCTGGCCCGCTGGGTCTCGCAACTTCCCTAGGGTGCAATGGGCTAGGTCCCCCAGCCTGCATATAGTCTGCTAACAAAGGGAAATTATCCTTGGTATGACCATTCACCCGGCATCGTATGCACCATCTCTCGAGGCTAGCCTCTACCCCTCGTTCCTTCCGCAGGTTTTGGATTTCTACGTGCATCGCTTCCAGCTGTCCCTGGATTTGTTGGACGCCCAACTGAGTCTTGTCCCGAGGCACAAATTCTAACTTCATGGCACCCTCCAAGGCTTTCTCCTGCAATATGAAAGTTTGGTGCCACATAGGTACGCGCAGGTGAGGTAGCAACATAGCAATAAACCATTATTTGTGTTGTTTGTCATCATATTGGAATCCCCCTTCTTTGATCACCTTCTTCAGTCGCTGATCAACCTCCCACACAGATTCAGACGGCCCTTGCTTGAAATCCTTTAGATCGACCATGATTTGAGAGTAGGACTTAGGTTTCTTGAACAGTTGTTTCAGGGCGGTCTTAATATATTCAATGGTTGCATTTGCGTTTTGGCCGATGTATCCCATGTACCAATCCAAAGCTCTTCCTTCGAAGGCAAGGGATAGTTGTGCCCTTTTCACCGCATCACTAGCTACGCTCTGCGTAGTCCATACTGATCCTGCGACAAAACAAAACTGATCCATGTCTTCATCCCCCACACCCTTAAAGGTTGGCAACTTCATGTGCATAGCCATGTCGTCTTCCAGTGGCAGAGGTATAGGTGAATTATTACCCCTAGGCTGGTTTGAAAGCGGTGTGGCTGGAAGACTCTGCGAAGCTGCTTCTCTTACCGAACTGTAGACCAATCTATCTCCTTCTAGGTTGGTTCTGTAGTATTTTCCACTTCGCGTTGTGCTCCCATCCAGATCAGAGGTCATTCACTCGGTATGGCTACATAGAATACTATTTTCGCATAATAATATCTTGATCTGCAATGGTAAGGTCTTTAGAAACTTAACTCGAAACCCCTTGAAGAATCTTCGCTCTGCTTCAGAGTAGGAGACAAACTAATCGATGGAAAATTATATCACAAATCCTCCTAACACACTATCTACCCAATGGTCCACTGTGCGAGTGATGGTATTATCATTCTTTTCTAACTGTTGGATTAGTTCAGGGGTCCACACTGTGACCCGCTCGTCCTTCCAACACTTCTGAAATTCTACCAGTTTTGTGAGCCACTCCTAGAGCTCAATCGCAATCGTTACAAAGAAGATCTCGTAGATCTCTGTGAAAATGTACTTATTCTTCCACTCTTTAATGGTAAACCTCTCACTGTGGTTTTCTTTTATGGAAAATTCCTGAACTTGTTGTTCAAATCATTCATCAATTTCCTTTCTCTCAGGCTTCTAGTACAGCCTTGGCATTACCCGATCCCTCTCTCAAAATGCTCCAGGTCTCAGCAACAGAACCATTTGTTGGCTCAAGGGGTCCTCAAACAGGTTCGAATGTTCAAGGTTTGCCAATAAACCCCTATACTACTGGCCCTTTTGGTAGTGACCTGCTCGCGCAGGCCAAAGTCTCACTCAAAGTAGTATGGGTGGGTGCTGGAACCAGGTTTCTGCACCCTAGGAGAGGGTAGGTAAGTCAAGCAGATCTGCGTTCAACCTTAGAGTGACCAGATCTTGAATCACAGAGCCTATATCTACAGATTCCCTTCACATCCACGTGGGCAACAGCAATGATACTCATAGTAATCAATAGATCATGAAATCATACAATGATAACACAACTATTTGTATGAAGTTCAATAGACAATACCAAGATCACAGCATAAATAAGTCACACAAGTATATTCGCAGCTTAAATCAATAATACAACTGTTAGTATGAATTCTTTGTCGAAGCGTACGAAAAAGAACCACTTTAGCTATGCATAACTAATAGCCCTAACAACAATAATGGCTGCAAAACATCTTCAGATCTGCAATTAGTAGTTAAAACGCTGCAACAAACAGATCTATAAATGGAAAGATATTAAGCAGTGAAGTAAAGAGTTTGCTCCATGCATCCAACAGACAAGACAAGAACACGATTTTTGAATGAATTTTTATATTACAGGGCACCTGGGAGGAAACAAGAAGGTGTATCCTGATCTCCTCAATGGGATGGGTTCTTTGTAGTCCTCAGCACTTCAGATCTAAGCTTTCTCTCTCTTGTAGATGTAGAAAACCCAATGGAGAAGGTAGAGCTCAATGGGAGCAACAATGGCAGAAAATGAGACCGAGTGTATAGATCCAGAGTGATCTAGTATGCAACAAAAGGTGAAGAATGATGGGGAAATCCCTCCTATTTATAACAAAATATTGGGTCCTTCTAGATCTTGGTGCATGATTAAAATAATGTTAATCACATCTAGATCCACCTCTATGGAATATTTTATTATTATTTGTTGGAGGGAAAGGGTGTTTGACTTGGGTCAAATCCCTTGATTAGTGAAAAATAAATAAATAAATGATTTATTTATCTTTTTTAAGGAAGTGGTTGGGATATAATCAAATAAATAATGATTTATTTGATTAATGGTGGTTGATTTGGTCATATTTAACAAGGAATATTATTTAAATAATTATTCCTAGAAAAAAATAAGATAACTATGGGTTTATCTCATTAATTTCTTTGTTTTTGGGTTAAACATGACTGGGAATAATAATTAAATTATGGTTTAATTAATTATTCCTTTTGGGGTTTCCTAATTAATCATAGTGAAAGCAGTTTTACTTGGGGTAAAACTGGTCTTACATGGTGTACTTGGGTCCATCTAATGATGAAAAGTTAGATGACCAAAAAATGGTGTAACAACAACAACATATATTAAGTAACCAAACATCACAGATTCATATCACAACAATTCCAGTGGATTTAGATATTCAACAATACTTCCGCATTCATTAATACTTCAAATCTACTTACAATACCCTGAAACCCAACCTACGCACATAGCAGCAGGGTCCGCACACAACAGGACAGACGCCCTCCCCGCACAAAGCAGCAGGAGTCCTTACCCAACAACCCTAACCAGATCTATGAATTCGCACTTAGCATCAATCTCCTTTCATCCTTAATCTCCCTTACAACTCAAAAATGTTCAACTAATTATACTATTTTAGCCTATGCATCCAATGGTCCAAAAAATGTGGTTTGTGGACTCTTGGTCTACCCTTGACCCATTTATAATGCTTTAGGGGCTTTGACCTGTTAGGGTCATGTGATTTGGCAGATTGGCTAATCAGATGATAGGGTAACATCAGACCAGTCTTTGAAGTCCTAGGACCTAGCCTTCCTGGACTCAGAGAGGGCTCTCTCTATTGTGCGAAGGATGTGAGCTTGTTTGGTATGGATGATTGATTTAGGCTAGTTGTTAAGTGTAGGTTTGTTTTTTTGTTTTTGGTTGGGGTAAGATGATCAAGTAGGATAGGTGGAATGAGAGAATATCAAATCAATAGGGCTATGGAGTCAGATGAAGTCTGAGGTGTCTAAATGTTGAAGCAGAGTGTATTGCAGGGCCAATTTAGCAAGGTGAGTGGATCCTTAAACTGATGATGAGGTGTAATGAACATTAAGTTTGGGAAGAAACTAAGAGATCTTAAATGTATATAATCTGAAATAAATTACTCATGAGGTAGGGAAAACCATTAATCTCTATGAACAATACTCAAACTGATAAACATACAAGATGAACAATCCAGTGGTACATAAAAGCATTAGAACTCCTAACTTTAGAAATCCACCTTCAGTTTTTTTGAGAAAAACATATAAGATAAAAAAAAAATTACATATATATGGAGAGGGAACTCCTAAACAACATATATCAAATGATCTAGAATTGTGAAACAAGTTGATGAGCATGGGCAAAGGGCAAGATCGAAACAAGGCCTCTTTGCATCATCCTAATCAATCAGCATTCCATAGGAAAGCTTCACAAAGAGTTTTTGAAAACTTTAAATAAACAGGGCATACCATGAATTATATTTATAAGCTAACATACTAACCATTTATGAAACAAATAACAAGTTTAGTAGGCCTAAGGAGCAGTCAAGAATTCCTTAAGATGAACTAAAAGAATAAAACATCAAAGCTATAACATGCAAGAGGTTTGAGGTGCTTCCATGAGCATATATCAACCTATACTTTTCTGATCTATAGCAAGCAAGTAGACTAAAAAAAAATGAGGACAAGAAAACACTAAAAAGTTAGAAAAACATCACCATTGACAAAGCTATGGAATCCTACAAGCAAGCTTCTCCAACATCAAGCCACACAAGTCATTCATTTACTTCATGAAACCAAATATCTTATCTAAGCTCATAAACCATGTATTTCTCTATAACACATCAAGTCCCAGCTGTTTACAATAAATCCTCATGCCTTATATAACAAATAAGGAGAGGAGAGCCTACTAGAGCATCTAGAAGCCTATTGGCCAAAGAGAAATATCCTAACTTGTCCTTGAGGGTTTGCAAAGCCCAAGGCACAAAAATATCTAACAAAATATCTTTTCCAACTATAAATGGAAATAAAATTTACTTTTAGGCCTGACATGCCTAAGAAAACTTGCCAAACGCACATTCTTCCCAGTCACACACAGGAGCGCAACACTCTGTCTCTGATTTTGAAAATTTTCCAAAAGCTCAACACCAAAAAAGGTCTTTTTGCAGCTAGGTTTTGGAGGCCTCCCCGATGTTGAAAAAGGCTCCGAGATGGCCCATTGGAAAGCTATGGATGTATACTTTCCAAATATACCTTTTTTTCCTCAATGTTATCTCTAAAAGTTTCCCAAAAAGTAGAAACAGTGAAGGTTCCTAGGAGTGCATCACCTATTCAGAAAAGGAGGCAGAAAGGTGAAAAATTGAGTGTTTTTGGCCATTTTGAGGGACCAAAACAACTCCAATTTGGCTGAAATTTTGTGAGCATGCTCCTCTCATGCCAAGTAATAAAAAGAAGTAAAATTTACCCTCTGAAAGTGCCCTAGGAAAAAGCGTAGCAGCCAGGGTGTTGCGCTCCTAGGCTTAAAAATTTGCAAAAAACCAAAAAGTGTTCAATTTTGCTGAAAATTGGTGAGTGAGTCCCTCAAGGGTCGTTAGAGATTTGTAGTGAAGCTTGACCCAAAATTCCAAGCCTGGATTGGTCTTTTCCATCATTTGGTGCATGGCCCTTCCTTTGGGCAGTTTTTAGCTTCTTCCTGGCAAACTGATTTCTCTTTTTGTAGTGTTCAGTGATCTTTCTCTGTAAGCCCAGATCTTTGTTTGCCTTCTCTAACTTAGCCTCTAAATGTATATTTTCCCTTTCAAGGCATGAATCTTTGTCATGCTCAATTTCCATGGCGAGGAGCACAGTGAGAGGAAATTTTTGTGCGTGGGCTGATTCTTCCTCTCTCTATTCTTCCAAAGCTTTCCTAAGACCCATAGTCTTAGGCCTCTTCCTAGCTTGCCCCTCTTCCTCATTATCTTCTTCATAGGTGCCCATGTATTCCTCCAGCTGTACTTGTGATTTCTAAGCCTCTCTTTTGTATTTGAGAGCCCGAGCTTCATAAATGGCCAACTAGCCAAACATTTGTTTGTTTTGCACCTCTAGGAAATGAATAGGATTTTTTGATCTTTCTATCTCAACCTCCAAGTCTCTGATGTGTGCATTCTGGTCCTGTAAGAGAGAATTAACTATCCTTGTTTCATTTTCCTCATCACTATCTATGTGAATGAGCTCAAATTCCCTCTCTTCCTCATGACTACTTTCCTCTTCTTCCATTGTTTTCTTGCCTTTGTCATTGATTGGCTTTTTACCTTTGTCTTTCATTTGATTTTTATCCTTGTCCTTCACTTGATTTTTATCCTTGTCTTTCATTTGCAATTTACCCTTGCTCCTCAATTATTTGGTGACCTTGACCTTCACTGTTTGAGTGACCTTGTCCTTTACTGGTTTTGAGGAGGAGTGCATGGCCCCTTACCTTTTGGAGGGAGAAAACACATGCCTCCTACCTCTCTGATAAGGGATGGTGAAGGGTGTCACAAACTTAGCTTGCACAATTTGATCATCTATAGCCCTAGGACTGTCCTTCTCTTAAAGAATTTTTTATGTGTGTATCTCCTTGCTACTTTTCTGTTGGGAGTCCCTTTGACTATTAATTTCAACCTCTTTCATGCTCTCATCACTAGGAGGACCTTCAAAACTGCCATATTATGTTTCTGCACTATCAGAGGCGCCTATGTTTGACACACTTTCACCTTTAGGACTATTCATCTCTTCACCTTTTTCACTACTATTTTTACTGCCAACATTCTTTGGATCTTTGCCATCATCTCATTGTTTATTGAAAACAATTTTGAAATCTATTTCTGGGCTATCTTCATCAATTTTTTCATTGTCATGACTGCTTATTTATTCTTTGCCACTGTCTGTTGTAGGGCTTTCAGTGTCATTTTCTTCATTTTGAGACCCAACACTTTGACCTCCTTTCTCATCATTTGTGTCATTTCTCATAACTATGTTTTATTATTGGTTTACATCTTCATCCTTGCTACTGTTTTGAATGTTTTCCTCTTTGCCATTTCCTACGTCTTCATTTTATTCTTCATCTGCATCATTTTCTTCCCTATCTTCATCACACTCTTTCTCACTGTTTTGTTCATGATCAACACGGTTTTCCTCATGAACTTCATCATATTTTCCCTCACTGTTTTTATCATCTCCCTTATCTTCATTATTTTGGTCATCACTCCCTCCCTCATCTTCATTATTTTCTTCTTCATCTTCCTCACATTCTTCCTCATATTCATCATCTTGACCATCACTCTTTGGTTCATATTGATTATCAATGTTTTCTTCAGGGCCTCCGTTGCTTTCTTCAAGGCCATTTCCTCCTTTATTTTCATTATTTTCTTCCTCATCTTCCTCACATTTTTCCTCATGTTCATCACACTATTCCTTATCTTCATCACATTCTTCCTCACTTTCGTCATCCTCTCTCTCACTATTTTGTTCATTTTGATCATCACTGCTTTCTTCCTAATCATCTTTCTTAGGGGAAGGTGTATGAAGTAGGCTTGTTTTGAAGGGTGATTCATGTGAAGAAGGTGAACAAAGGTTAGTGGAGGGCGACAAAGGGGTATGAGGAGGACTTTGATAAGATGATGGAAAACTTTGTAGAGGGATGGAGGGTGAAGTGGTGAAATCATCATTGGTGATAAAGAACTCCCAAGGAATGCCTTGTTTCCCTAATTAGTATGAGACAATCACCTTGATCAGTGAATGATGAAAAATGATTGACATTTTCTGGGCTGGATGCCTCTTTTTCATGATGGAGGACATTTTTTCAATGATTTTGCAGAGATAGTAGGGCATGTTAAGTAGCTTAGTCCCGGTGAAATGCATGAGGAGTCTAATATGATAGGAGTATATTCTGGAGAACCTACCCTCACAGGTAAATTATTTCATGACAATCTTCATGAGGAGGGCATACCTATCCAGTAGATGTGAAAAGGAAAAATGGCTTTACACTCAGTTTGACAACTAGATTTTAAAAATGGATGATAATGGATCAACTCAAGATGTTTCTGTTTAAACCACGTTTCTCCTATGCAAGGATTCCCAGTGGCTTTAGAGATAGCACTAGGGGTCAACTCAAATTTTACCCCTGCTAGATGAACTTTATGCCTGTGAAGCCTTAGGGAAAATAGTTTTCTCAACTGAGGATGGCTTTTGATCTCTTGTACCTTGTTGCAGAACTCAAAACAGCCTAATTCTTGGAAACAATGAGAGACAAAATGAGAGGCTATTATCTCTTTGGTGTTTATAGGTTCATACCTGTTTGGCTTCCCTCCTTTCTTATATTGTCTTCTTTGTATTTGAGTCTCATTGTTTAGGTCAGCAATCTCCTCTTTAGACATGGTGCTTACTTTACCCCTTCCTCTAATTCTTTAAATAAAAATTATTTTGGCTTATGAAATGATGAGGAGAAATGGTGAATGAGGAACTGGGGTTTTTAAAAAATGTTTCCAGAGACTTAGCAAATTCAGCTTGAGCTTTCCTTTCAATATTTCTTCAGACTTTGTTTGACAAAGATTTAGAGTTTACTGGGTGCCCTAATCATTAAAAAAATTATGAAGAGGTGATGATTTATGAAGAATACCTCTTGAAATTTGACTCTCATAGAAAAATTGCAATTTCTGAGCATTATTTGGAAAATTCGGGCGCTTTTGCAAATTTCTGGGGAATGTTGTGCTTTTTCGGGAGGCGCGCAGTGTCTATGGCCCAGGTGGCCTTTGCATGCAGACTCGGGTGAAGGCAGTAGCGGAAAGTGCGTAGTGCCTATGGCTCAGGTGGCCTCTGCACGCAGATTCGGGTGAAGGCAGTAGCGGCAGGCACGCAGCGCCTATGGCCCAGGCGGCCTTTACACATGAAGTCAGACAAAGGTAGTAGGGGCAGGTGCACAACACCTATGGCTCGGGTGGCCTCTACATGCAGACTCGTGCGAAGTCAGTAGCAGTAGGCACCTAGTGCCTATGGCCCGGGCAGCCTCTACAAGTGAAGTCAGGCGAAGGCAGTAGCGGCAGGCACGCAGCACCTATGGGCCTGGCGGCCTTAGCACGCAGACTCGGGCGAAGGCAGTAGCGAAAAGCGCGTAGTGCCTATGGCCCAGGCGGACTCTGCACGTAGACTCGAGCAAAGGTAGTAGCAGCAGGCGCGCAGCGCCTATGGCCTGGGCGGCCTCTGCACGTGAAGTCGGGCGGTGGTGGGTGGCAGTTTCTACACGTCGAGTGGAATCAGAAGGGTGCAACACCCATCTATAAGCCCACAACATCCTTAAGAAAATAGCATAGGAGCAGACTGCAGGCGCGCAACGTCTGTGATGAAAAAATGCTCGAGGATGCCTTTTGAAGCTGAGAAATTTGCGCTCTACTTTGCCAAAGTTGGAATGAGGGGGAAAAAAGGCTATTGAAGCTTTTATATCATCTTTTTGAAAGAATTAAACTCTAAACCCCTTTTCCTAAAGTATAATTTGCACTTTTCTATTTATCTTGCTTTTACTTCCCTTTCAATCTTTTAGCCCCTTTTATCATTCTATTTGTCCTTTCACTGTCCTTTAACCACTGATTTCTTTGCAGCTTGGGTAGTTGACTAGACCTTTGATAATTGTGTTTTTGAGAATATGTGCAGAGTGATATAAAACTGAATTTGCCTCCTACCTTTGAAACATACCTGTGACTGTGATTGCTGATTTGTGAGAAAACGAAGTTTGAAAAAGAGGCTATGTTTTGCCAGTGAAAAAGGTGTGTAATGTCTTAAAATCACTTCCTTTTGACCCTTTAAGAATTTAGAATTGATCATTTGATCCAATGGAATTTATGCCCTTTGATCTTACCCTTGAAGACAGTTAGGAACTCTGCTTTGACAATCTCTACTATTTGATGAATGAGGTTCTTATTTCCACTTATCATGTACATTTTCTCATCATCCCAATGTTTGAGTTTTTTTGGATATTTAGTAAGATAACAAAACTGTCTTCTAAGTTTTCAAAGAAAATCATCTTTCTAAATTGATTACTCCTACTTCAAAAAAGTTCCCACTGATTTATTTGAGGAGTATTTGTGGTTTTGTATCCCAGATATCTCTCCATTGTTTTGTCAAATAGTCACATATTTGTATTTTAAACCAAAGTGCACTTACTATTTTCTTCTTCAGTGCGATTTTTTTTCCTAATAGTGGTCTTATTTTTTTGTTCTTCAACTTGTGGCGCATCTGATAGCTTTTGTCCTTTTGCAAGATTGTGGCAAAGGGTAGTTGTCCCTCTACCATTCTTATGCTTGAGGCAAATATCTTTTCAATGATTATCTTTGCTGAGATGAACCAGGTTTCTCATATGTTACTGATATTTCTAAGATTTTGCACAGACCTTTGTATGAGAATTATTTTGCTTCTTGTTATGATATCAGGACCTTTCCCGTAGCTTTCAACTTGTTGTGCCTTTTAGCCACTGTAAATGACCTTTTGAAACTTCTTAGGTGTCCCTTTATCATTGCTTTTCTTTAGACTAAACTTCAAGGAAGCCCTGCAGAGATTCATTGGATATGATAGTCTATTCTTGGCAGATTTTACTGTTGGACCAGGAGGGTGCCTTTGGAAGTTGCTTAAGTTATCTTAAGAGTATGAAAAACCTCGGCTCTGTGTTTTCTTGAATTTAACTTTGATTTTCTGCGAAATGATATTGCATGGGAATTATTATGGTGCATGACTTAGGAAAAACCTTATTGACACTTTTTGCAAGGCTGCAGAAGGGGTTGTGTGACTGATGGTTTAAATCAGGGTTTGAATAAGGCACAGGGTTTAGACACTCTAATTTATGCTCCGTGATCTTATATACCTGGACATCCTTATTTTACTTTGAATGGCCTTTTTAGACAAACTTTTGACACCAATATTGCTTGTGGCATCTAGCGTGTGGGAGAGACTTAGTTTAACCTGGCCAAACAAATTGTGAAATAAGAGGGATTAGACATCAGAGGTAGAGTTATATATACAGAAATAGCAAGCATGGATATAGTAAGGGACATTGGTCGAGGATGTGGTTTCATAGGATGATAGATCGACCATAGCAGACAAAACAGGGGGGATAGGGGAAAATTTATTTTTGAGGAGATTTCTAGAAGACAAAATGATTGTTGAAGTTTGATTTCTAGAAATCTGAGACAAATAATTTAGTCATCTAAAACAGGTGAAATTTACTTATGACTAATAGTGGCTCCACTTGGGGAGGGCAACTGATTTTCAGGAGGTGTCCAGAATTGCAGATCTCTGGCTTACGAAGACTAGTACCTCATCCATTGGGTGGATTCTTTCTTTTCTTTTGCTGCTTTCCCTGAAATGGTGATTTGAAGATCTGAAAGCGTGATTAGCTCAACTTCACCTTTTCCTACCCAATCTACTTCTCCTAAAAAAATTTCTTCTTCGGGTGAACTTGAACTGGCAAACCCATTGACATTTTATTTTGAAAAAAAAAAAAAAAACTATCTACTTCCACACTTATACCTTCCGGGAGTTCAGATTAAGTTGATGAACTCCTTTGATTCTCTACCTATATTATTCAACTGTCAAGGTTAAGCTATTTGACAGTATTTCATTCACTAGATTAAAAACATGAATTGAAAACATGACCAAATCAGGACTAGGCAGTCTAATTTGTCATGTGCTTGTGGCATAACAACAAGCTGCACACAAAAGTTTATTTTTGTACAACATGAGATTTAGAAAAATTAGGGCTAGGATACATAGTTTTCTATTCATCCCTATTTTCCTCTTTGGTTCTGTTTTGTGCATGTGGAACCAGTGTATTCTCTCCTAATCTATTTTCTTCGACAAGTCAAGTTTGAATATTTTGACCAGCATTCTTCTCACTAACTTATCAACAATAAATTTAAATCATGTTCAGCTATGATTAGGCTAGATAGCTGAACAAGACATCATTTTGTACTATTAGTGGCATTTAGACTTGCACACTTTCAGTATTGCTTTTTTTGGGTATGGGGTTGTACCATTTCTTTAGGATCTGCCCTCTTTTCTACTTTTCCTGTTGTTTTTGTATTTTCTGTTTTTGAATTTTTCTTCCAACCATGATATGTACAATGAGTGAAAAATTCAAAACTAGAAATCTTGAAAAAAGTAATGTTTTAGTGTCATGCCATTGACAGGTCCTCCAAAATTTTCATTTCCATCATGTACTTGTAAAAAGAAGGCATTGTTTCCTCTAGCTGAACTGATAATGAATGGCCCTTTCCATAAATTTTCCTTTATCTTCTCTCCTGGAGTCCCATTTCAACACTTTATCTCCAATCTAAAAATCATTTTCTTTGGTTCTTCTGTCAAAAATATTCTTCATATTTTCTTGTACTAATTGTGTCTTTTTGTAAACCTCCTCTCTTGTCTGTTGTAAATGGATAGTTTGGTTCAACCTTCTTTGCATATAATTTTCCTCTGATTGTACTTCTTGTAATAGTTTCATTACTGGGACTCCTAAAGATGTTGGGAAAATGGCATTCATGCCATACAGTAATTGATAGGGAGACATACCGATTGATTTCTTGGTGGTTATTCTATCAACCCATAGTCCATGCATTAGCTTTCCATGCCATGCCTTTTGATTTTGTTCCAAAGTTTCTTAATGATACTGACTAGGATTTTATTGGAAGAATCGGCTAACCCATTACCTTGAGGGTAGTAGGCTGTGGAATGTCCTAATGTGATGTGATATTTATAGCAAAAGTCAACCATTTTTTTAGATGTAAAGGCAGCTGCATTTTTCATGATGATTTTCCTGGGGCAACCGAATCTAGACAGAATTTTGGTCTCAAGATTTTTGATAATGACTGAATCAGTGGCATTCCTAGAGGGGATGGCTTCTATCCATTTGGTAAAGTAATCAGTAGTAGTGAGGATCCATTTGTGTTGGGAAGATGAAGAAGGGTGGATCTCTCCAATGAAGTCTAAACCCCACTATTGAAATGGAGCTTCAACAATGATCGGATGCAAAGGCAAAGGTAAAAGCTTTCTCTTGCCATCAAATATTTGACATTTATGACAAGCATGACTATTTTGTGGGTGTCGGGAAAAAGGGTGGGCCAATAGTAATTGGCTCTAAGGACCTTGTTAGCTTTGGCTTTCCAATAAAGATGGCCCCCACATTCTCCCTCATGCATTTCATGCATGATTTTTCCTGCATCATCCTCAAGCAAACATTTAAGCAGTATACCAATAGGATTCTTCCAGTATAGAACTCCATCTAAAATGTAAAATTTTAAAGATTTTTTTTCAAGAATCTTGCTTTTGTTTTTGATAAGGTAGGGGGAGCATTAAGATAGAAAATCACATAAAGAATATTAGCATACCAAGGTGAATTTAAAAATACTTCTTCAACATGAGGAGTTGTGCATTCTTCTTGTTCTTCTAAAGAGTCAACCAAATTGATATCTAATGCTTGTAGATTTGTTTCAGCCATGAGTTTTGCAAGTTCTTGCCCCTTAACTAGTTTAGTGGGTCTAATTTCTAAATCATATTCTAAAATGATAGCAATCCACTTTCCCCTTTTACCATCGGGATCCTCATTTAAGATATCTTTGATAGCTATGTGCGGAACAAAAGCAATATTATCAGAATGAAAAATATAAACTCTGAAGTCTTTCAGTGCTTTTGTTAATGCAAAGGCCTATTTTTCAATGATGTTATATTTTAGGGGAGCATCCCTAAGGGATTTTTTGAAGAAGGCTATGGGATGTTCTTTTCCCATCACGTTTTTTTGTAGTAACACTGCAACCATGGTATGTTCAGATGCAAATGAGAAAATGTAGAAGTCTTTGGTGAAATCAGGACTTATTAGAACTGGTGTTTAGGTGAGTTCTTGTTTAACCATTTCAAAATATTTTTTGGCTTCCAAAGTCCATTTAAATCCTACCTCTTTTTTTAGCATGTTTGTAATATTTCTCAAGAGCTTTGCAAGGTTAGGGATAAATCTTCTTAATAAGTTTATTTTCCCAATAAAGGATTGCAATTCCTTAATGTTTCTAGGATGGATGATTTGCAATATGCCTTCAATTATTTTGGGATCTATTTTGATTCCTTCTTCAGAGATGATGTGGCCGAGGAGTTTTCCTTCCTCGAGACCAAACAATGTTTTCTTGGGATTCAAAGACAAGCCATATTTCCTACATTTTTTGAAAACTTTTCTAAGGTGGATCAAGTGTTCTTCATCGGTTTTAGAGTAAAAAATGATGTCATCGAGGTAAATGACTATGAAGTAGCCTATGTCTTCTGAAAAGGCTATATCCATGGCTCTTTGGAAAGTGGCTTCCGCATTCATTAACCCAAATGGCATTTTAACATACATGAATGTACCCCAAGGTTTGGTGAAGGCAGTTTCATGCTGATCACTTGGGAATACTAGCACTTGGTTATAACTGGAAAAACTATCAAGTAGTGAGATCCTCTTCGATCCAACTAACTTTTGATGTATGTGGTCCATTTTAGGCAAGGGATAATTATCTTTCAAGGAAGACCTGTTCAAATTTCTAAAGTCAATACACACCTGATTTCTTTGGTTTTTTTCCTAACTGACACAAGGTTGGAAACCCATTCAGAGTATCTGAGAGGAACTATTATCCCGATGTCATACATATTTTTGATCTCTTGTTCAACTAGAGGTAATAAGACAGGGTTTATACTTCTTAACTTTCGTTTGAAAGGTTTCTAGTTCTCCTTGAGAGGGATTTTGTGTTGAATAATGCTTCTGTCATAAGACTTTAAATCTTGGTACCCCCATGCAAACACATCTTTAAACTCTTTGAAAAGCTCAATGTATTTATGTTTTATGTGAGGAGGAAGGGCCTTACAAAGTTTGATCATTTTAGGTTCCCTAGTGTTCCCTAGGTTTTATTCCTCTACATCGACCTCAGTAGACTCTATCTTCGGTTTCCTAGCTATATCATTAAAATTGAACAACTCTTCCAGAGGTGCAAGCCCACTTGGTAATGTATCGTTCTTACAATGTAAGACTTCAAGGTATCTTTGGTCTAGGCCCTCACGCATCTCAGAATTATAAGGATGTGTGATTAGATTTATATCAGCAAAAGAGGGCAACTCTATTTCATGATTCTTATCTTCAGCAGGGTCATCTTTTCCATGTTCCAAGCTAGGTTTAGTCAATGTAAATTCATTCCTATATTGTATGAAATCATCAATTTGTTCATAACCCTCGAATACCTACCAGTGATTAATGTTTTCAAGTACTATATGGTGATTTTTGACTTTGAAAAGGTTTTGATTATTTATAAGTGGTATTTAGAAATTACTGGCAGCAAAGGCGAGCTCGTTGGAAAGGCTATTTTGGGCTCTAGGAATGTAAGTAAGCTCATATTTCTCGAAAGTTTTGAGGAGGTCTAGGGCTGAATTTCTATATTATCTTAATATTGGGTTCTTTGCTGAGTATTTACCTTTGATCTATTTAATGACCAGCTCTGAATCTCCCTGGGCTGGTATTCTTTTAGCTCCTAAGTTTCAATTAAGTGTAAACCGAGGAGGAGAGCCTCATACTCTGCAATGTTATTAATACATTGAAATTAAAACCTATAAGAATGGCCCTCGTTTGTTTTATGTATCCGAATACCACCCCCTGAGCTGGCCTTGCCATATGAACTGTCAAAGCTCATGTTCCAAAGTGTTTCTATTTCATGTTTATCGCTGAGTTGTTGTTAAGGGTTGATAGAGTTTTGGTTATCATTTTCCTCTTTCGAGGGAAAATATGAGTGTTCTGGATGGCCTAGCTCTTTTTCACTTCCTTTTACTTGTGCAATAATCTCATGTTCATTATACTAGATAAAATAATCCAAATCTGAATGTATAGAATAAACCGGGGTGTTATTCGGCCTATCTAGGCTACTCACCATATATTTCATGTGGGTTTCTCGGTACAATATCTTGGTTTCATTGAAAACGGGGATGGTAGCATAAGACATGTCAAGTTGGAGGTTTCCCAAAATTTTGGCTCCATAAGATCGAGACAAGAGCATGCCATATTTGGGGGGAATTTCAACCACAACTATATCCATGACTAGCCTCTTAGCAGGAGTTTGTGCCAGATTGACACATAAGTCCTTGATCAGTCCTAAGCATCTAATTCTTCTTGAATCGAAGGAATACAGATCTTTGTATGGTCTAGTTATTTCTAGTCCCAATATTTCCATCACTACCCTCAGCATGAGGTTGTGAGAGGCACCAGAGTCTAGCATGGCATTATGGAGTATTTCATCATGTATGTTTAGGCTAACACAGAAAAGGGGAATGGTTGCTTCTTGGTATTTTCCATATACTTCGGGTCCGAACAACAACTCTGGTTTATCATTTGTCAAATTCAGAGTGTTGGTATCATTTCCTCTGTTTAAGACTTTCAAGACTTCGGAGCGGTACATATCTTGAGCTACCAGTTTGGTGAGAGGGATGGTTATTTTTATTTTCACGATTTCTCCTTCAAAACTGAAAGGTACTTGAGTTTTAAACATATTTACATCAGTTTTATCAGCCATGAATTTTTCCACATTTTTAATTTACTGATTTTGATTCGAGGCTTTGGTATCTAGAGTTTTATTGAGGCCACTAGCCGAGGTGCTAGGGCAGCTTGCGCCAATACTTGATTGACTAGTTTTTTCTGTGTTAGGATCATCTTTATTAGCCATGGTATTGTTATTGTTTACTGTTCTTTTAATAATGTTCTCGGGATTTTTCTTACCAACAGTGTCTGAATTTTTTTCTTTGAGCTGTCTTGGTTTTTTCTACTCCTAATATCATATTGCCTATGGACTTCCATTATGGCATTTTCTAATCCCAATTCGTGATCTTTAGAATCTTCATAGCTTGTTTCATCTTGGTTTTAGGAGAAAAACGTTTGTTCTCCTTCTATGAGAAAAACCTCACCCTCGCTATCAAAGCATATTAAGTTTAGATGGTTCTCATCTGGTTGTTCAATATCTCTTTCCCCTTCATTAACATAGTTATCTTGGAAGGGTGGTTTGATTTGTTGATCATTTTCCCTTGGTTTTTTTTGGGGCGGGTCTCTTCTAAAGTTTTGATTCTAGTTTCTATTTTGAGGGTTTGTTTGGTTGTCTGTAGGGGGTGTTCTTTCGTTCATGCTTATTCTTTCTATCATTCTTTCCATGGTCCTAAGACGGTTGTCCATCTTGGAATCAGATGAGGAGGTGGAGGGCATGGTGTCGTCTTTGTATGTTACCCTCTTCTCTGATCTTAGCCTAGCCCTTTTTTCAATTAACTTGGCCTCTACACTTATAGGTCCCTTTTGCATGTCTTCTAAAGTAAGGGGTTGTCTTTCTCTTAGTTGGTAGGCCATGTTGGGTTCAAAACCCTCCGGGAATTTAGCTAAGGCTAGGCCTAATGGGGGTTTCATGTTTGGAGGTAGCGCGTTGTAAACACTATTGAACCTTGTGCAATAGTCTTGGACACTTTCCCCCATGTTTCTTTTGAGGTTGCTATATTCCGATAGGATTTGAAGAGGGTTTTTCTTAATTTCCCATTTTTTTATGAAAGTTTGGTAAAGGGAAGGGAGATCATGAATGTTGTTGGGAGTTAGGCTTTTGAACCATTTCTTAGCTTCTCCTCTTAGGCTTTGGGCGAACATTCTCATTTTCATGGTTTCCTCTTCTAACTCCATGTAATCAAAAGCATCATTCATTCTATCTACATGATGTTGGGCAGTAGTGGATTCAGCCTCGGTGAAGTGGGGGATCCTGGATTGGTAATCATTTCGAAAAGGTACCAAAGTTTGTGGTAACACAAGGGGCACATACCTGCTGCCATGGTGGGAGCTAATGGTGGATTTACAAGCGGAAGATTTGTGCTATGAGATGCAGTGGTTTGCACAGTGGAGGTGTGAATGGGTGTGGTAGAAGTACTTGGAAAAGTAAACTAATTTTGAGCAGACTTGGGGTGGAAAGAGCCGAAGTGATGGAGAAGTTGTAGATCAGGTGGTGTGGAAGGAGAAGCTTCTCCGCTAGGACTCTGCTGCAAGTCTATGGGCTCAAGATCGGTATGGTCGATTTTATTTTGTGACTTGGTTCTTAAAAGGTTTCTAGTATGGTGCAAGTCAAACTGGGGGTCTCACAATGCTGTAAGATGTTCAGGTACAAAGCTTGCTCTATGAATGGTCCTATAAGTAGCTAATTTTATAGTTTCAAAAGTTTTCCACAAATTTGTTCCAGGTCATCAACTATAGTAGGAGGGTTTGGGTCTGGATGAGATCTGTTATTGATTCTTCATGGAGCCAGTTTTCAAATTCAAAATTTAGAGAGGCTGAAGTGTATGACTATTTTTGGAAAGGTAACCTCTCTAGGTGTTTATCAAACTTGCACTGTGTGTGAGTAAGGTTCTAGATTTCCTGAGGTTGTTTTGATGCAGTACTACGAATTCTATAGATATTTTAACAAAATTTAGAAGGCCTACTAGAGGCTAGTGGAGTTTCCAGGTGGATATTTTTAGTTGTTTTGAAGGTATGTTGTCTATGGTCCACCACCAACACTGACAAGAAGCCAATCTAGAAATGCTATGGGGTTTTTCTAAGTTTTCTATATGAAGCCCTTAATGTTTGTAAGAGTGTCCTATAGCTAAGTCATCATTTTTCTAGGATGGTGAAAAAGCTATATTCTACTCTCAAGTTATCAGTTTGATTTTTCTATGATTTGACTGAGATTTGAGAGTTCCTAAGGGATACCTAGGATGTTTTTGACTCAAGGTCCCACCGTGATCACCATTATGTTAGTGTCCCATGATTTGGAAGATTGGCTAACCAAATGATAGGGTAAAATTAGACCAGTCTTTGGAGTCCTAGAACCTAGCCTTCCTGGACTCAGAGATGGCTCTCTCTATTGTGCGAAGGATGTGAGCTTGTTTGCTATGGATGATTGATTTTAGACTAGTTTTTAAGTGTAGGTTTGTTTTCTTGTTTTTGGTTGGGGTAAGATGATCAAATAGGATAGGTGGAATGAGATAATATCAAATCAATAGGGCTATGGGGTCATATGAAGTCTAAGCTGTCTAAATGCTAAAGCAGAGTGTATTGCAGGGCCGATTTAGCAAGGTGAGTGGATCCTTAAAGTGATGATGAGGTGTAATGAACATTAAGTTTGGGAAGAAACTAAGAGATATTAAATGTATACAATCTGAAAGCAATGAATCATAAGGTAGGGAAAACCATTAATCTCTATGAACAATACTCAAACTGATAAACATACAAGATGAAAAATCCAGTGGTACATAGAAGCATTAGAACTCCTAACTTTAGAAATCCACCTTCAATTTTTTTGAGAAAAACATATAAGATAAACAAAAAATTCAATATATGGAGAGGGAACCCCTAAATAGCATATATCAAACTATCGGTAACTGTGAAATAAGTTGATGAGCATGGGCAAAGGGAAAGGCCTCTTTGCATTATCCTAATCAATTAGTATTCCATAGGAAAGCTTCACAATGATTTTTTGAAAACTTTAAATAAACAGGGCATACCATGAATCATATTTATAAGATAACATACTGCTCATTTATGAAACAAAGAACAAGTTTAGTAGGCCTAAGGAGTAGTCAAGAATTCCTTAAGATGAACTAAAAGAATAAAACATCAAAGTTATAGAATGCTGGAGGTTTAAGGTGCTTCCATGAGCATATCTCAACCTATACTTTTATGTTCTATAGCAAGCAAGCAGACTGAAACAAAATGAGGACAATAAAACACTAACAAGTTAGAAAAACATCACCATTCACTAAGCTATGGAATCTTGCAAGCAAGCTTCTCCAACATCAATCCACACAAGTCATTCATTTACTTCATGAAACCAAATATCTTCTCTAAGCTCATAAACCATGTATTGCTATATAACACATCAAGTCCCAACTGTTTATAATAAATCCTCATGCATTTTATAACAAATAAGGAGAGGAGAGCCTACTAGAGCATCTAGAAGCCTATTGGCCAAAGAGAAATATCCTAACTTGTCCTTGAGGATTTGCAAAGCCCAAGGCACAAAAATATCTAACAAAATATGTTTTCCGACTATAAATGGAAATGAAATTGAATTTTAGGCCTGACATGCCTAAGAAAACTTGCCAAACGCACATTCTGCCCAGCCACACACAGGAGTGCAACACTCTGTCTCTGATTTTGAAAAATTTCCAGGAGCGTAGCACCAAAAAAGGTATTTTTGCAGCTAGGTTTTGGAGGCCTTCCCGATGTTGAAAAAGGCTCTGAGATGGCTCGTTGGAAAGCTGTGGATGTCTGATTTTCATATATACCTTTTTTTCCTCAATATGATCTCTATAAGTTTCCCAAAAAGTAGAAATAGTGAAGGTTCACAGTAGTGCAGCACCTGTTCAGAAAAGGAGGCCGTAAGGTGAAAAATTGAGTGTTTTTGGCCCTTTTGAGGGACCAAAACAACTCCAATTTGGCTGAAATTTTGTGAGAATTATCCTATCATGTCAAGGAATCCAAAAAATTAACCTTCACCCTCTTGAAGTGCCCCAGGAAAAATTGCAGCACCCGGGGTGTTGCACTCCTAGGCTTAAAAATTTGCAAAAAACCAAAAAGTGTTCAATTTTGCTCAAAATTGGTGAGTGAGTCCCTCAAGGGTCCTTAGAAACTTGTAGTGAAGATTGAGCCAAAATTCTGAGCCTAGCTTGGTATTTTCCATCATTTGGTGTTTGGCCCTTCCTTTGGGAAGTTTTTAGCTTCTTCCCGGCAAAATGATTTCTCTTTTTTTAGTGTTCGGTCATCTTTCTCTGTAAGCCCAGATATTTGGTTTCCCTCTCTAACTTAGCTTTTAAATGTGGATTTTCCCTTTCAAGCCATGACTCTTTTTCATGCTAAATTTCCAAGGTGAGGAGCTAAGTTAGAGGAAATTGTTGTACTTGGGCTGATTCTTCCTCTCTCTGTTTTTCCAAAGCTTTCCTAAGACCCATTGTCTTAGTCCTCTTCCTATCTTGCCCATCTTCCTCATTATCTTCTTCATAGGCACCCATGTATTCCTCCAGCTATACTTGTGATTTCTGAGCCTCTCTTTTGTATTTGAGAACCCGAGCTTCATAAATGGCCAGCTGGCCACTAATTTGATTGTTTTGCACCTTTAGGAGATGAATAATATCTTTTGATATTTCTAGCTCAACCTCCAAGTCTCTGATTTGTGCATTCCGGTACTGTAAGAGAGAATTAACTATCCTTGTTTCATTTTCCTCATCACTATCTATGTGAATGAGCTCAAATTCCCTCTCTTCCTCATGATTTCTTTCCTCTTCTTCCATTATTTTCTTGCCTTTATCCTTGATTGGCTTTTTACCTTTGTCTTTCATTTTCTTTTTATCCTTGTCCTTCACTTTCTTTTTACCCTCGTCTTTAATTTGAAATTTACCCTTGCTCCTCAATGATTTGGTGACCTTAACCTTCACTGTTTGAGTGACCTTGTCCTTTACTGGTTTTGAGGAGGAGTGCATGGCCCCTTGCCTTTTGGAGGAAGCAAACACATGCCTCCTACCTCTTTGATAAGGGATAGTGAAATGTGTCACAAAATTAGCTTGCACAATTTGATCATCTACAGCCCTAGGATTGTCCTTCTCTTCAAGAATGTTTTCTGTGTGTACCTTTGACTATTAATTTTTGTTGGCAGTACCTTTGACTATTAATTTCAACCTCTTTCATGCTCTCATCAATAAGAGGACCTTCAAAACTATGATATTCTGTTTCTGCACTGTCAGAGGCACCTATGTTTGACACACTTTCACCTTTGGACTATCCACCTCTTCACCATTTTCACTGTTTCTCTTACTACCAACATTATTTGGATCTTTGCCATCATCTCCTTGTTTATTGAAAACAATTTTGAAATATGTTTCTGGGCTATCTTCATCAATTTTTTCATTATCATGACTGCTTATTTCTTCTTTGCCACTATCTTTTGTAGGGATTTCAATGTCATTTTCTTCATTTTGAGACCCAACACTTTGACCTCCTTTATCATCATGTGTGTAACTTATCATAATTATGTTTTCTTCTTGGTATACATCTTCATTCTTGCTATTGTTTTGATTATTTTCCTCTTGGCCATTTCCTACGTCTTCATTTTCTTCTTCATCTGCATCATTTTCCTCCCTATCTTCATCACACTCTTTCTCATTGTTTTGTTCATGATTAGCAGTATTTTCCTCAAGGCCTTCATCATATCTTCCCTCACTATTTTTATCATCTCCCTTATCTCCATTATTTTGGTCATCACTCCCTCCCTCATCTTCATTATTTTCTTCTTCATCTTCCTCACATTCTTCCTCATCTTCATCATCTTGACCATCACTCTTTGGTTCATCTTGATTATCACTGTTTTCTTCATGGCCTCCAATGATTTCTTCAATACCATTTCCTCCTTTATTTTCATTATTTTCTTCCTCATCTTCCTCACATTCTTCCTCATCTTCATCACACTCTTCCTTATCTTCCTCACATTCTTCCTCACTTTCATCATCCTCTCTCTCAGTGTTTTGTTCATTTTGATCATCACTGCTTTCTTCCTAATCATCTTTCTTAGGGGAAGGTGTATCAAGCAGGCTTGTTTGGGAGGGTGATTCATGTGAAGAAGGTGAAACAAGGTTAGTGGACGACGACGGAGGGGTATCAGGAGGACTTTGAGAAGATTATGGCAAAGTTTACAGAGGGATGGTGGGTGAAGTGGTGAAATCATCATGGGTGATAAAGACACCCGTGGAATGCCTTGTTGCCCTGATTGGTATGAGACAATCACCTTGATCAGAGAATGATGAAACATGCTTGACATTTGCTAGGTTGGAGGCCTCTTTTTCATGATGGAGGACATTTTTTCAATGCTTTTTCAGAGATAGTAGGGCATGTTCAGTAGCTTAGTCCTAGTGAAATGCATGAGGAGTCTAATATGATAGGAGTAGATTCTGGAGAACCTACCCTCACAGGTAAATTAATTCATGAAAATCTTCATGATGAGGGCATACCTATCAAGTAGATGTGAAAAAGGAAAAATGGTTGTACACTCAACTTGACAACTAGGTTTTAAAAATGGATGATAATGGATCAACTCAAGATGTTTCTGTTTGAGCCACTTTTCTCCTATGCAAGGCATCCCAGTGGCTTTAGAGATAGCACTAGGGTTCAACTCAAATTTTACCCCTGCTAGATGAACTTTATGCCTGTGAAGCCTTACTGAAAATAGTGCTATCAACTGAGGATGGATTTTGATATCTTGTACCTTGTTGCAGAACTAAAAACACCCTAATTCTTGGAAATAAGAAGAGACAGAAGGAGAGGCTATCAGCTCTTTGGTGTTTATAGGTTCAAACCTATTTGGCTTCCCTCATTTCTTAGACTGTCTTCTTGGTCTTTGAGTCTCATTGTTTAGGTCAGAACTCTCCTCTTTAGACATGGTGCTTACTTTACCCCTTCCTCCAATTCTTTAAACAAAAAGGATTTTGGCTTATCAAATGATGAGGAGAAATGGTTAGTGAGGAACTGAGGTTTTCAAACAAGGTTTTTAGAGACTTAGAAAAAATAGGTTGAGCTTTCCTTTCAATATTTCTTCAGAATTTGTTTGACATAGATTTAGAGTTTACAGGGCACCCTTATCATTAACAAAATTTATGAAGAGGTGATGATTTATGAATAGTACCTCTTAAAATTTGAATCTCATAGAAAAAATGCAATTTCTGAGCATTATTTGGAAAATTCGGGTGCTTCTGCTAATTTTTGGGCAATGCTATGCTTTTTCGCCAGGAGCGCAGCGTCTATGGCCTGGGCAGCCTCTGCATGCAGACTCGAGCGCAGGCAGTAGCGACAGGTGCGCAACGCCTATGACCCAAGCGGCCTCTGCACACAGACTTGGGTGAAGGCAGTAGCGGTAGGTGCATAGTGCCTATGGCCTGGGCGGCCTCTACATGTGATTTCGGGTGAAGGCAGTAGGGGCAGGCATGCAGCACCTATGTCTCGGGTGGCCTCTACATGCAGACTTGAGCGAAGGAAGTAGCGAAAAGCGCGCAGTGCCTATGGCCCGGGCGACCTCTGCACGTGAAGTTGGGCAAAGGCAGTAGCAGCAGGCGTGCAGCGCCTATGGTCTGGGTAGCCTCTGCATGCAAACTTAGGAAAAGGCAGTAGTAGCAGGTGCACAGCACCTATGGCCCAAGTGGGCTCTGCACGTGAATTCAGGTGCTTGTAGGTTGTAGTTTCTGCACATTGGGAGGAATCAGAAGGGCGCAGCACCCATCTACAGGTGCACAACGTCCTTAAGAAAAGAGCATAGGAGTAGACTACAGGTACGCAACATCCATGTATAGGCACACAACGTCTGTGAAAAAATGCCCGAGGATGCCTTCTCAAGCTGGGAAATTTGAGCTTTGCTTTTCCGAAGTTGGAATGAGGCAGAAAAAAGGCTATTCAAGTTTTTATACCATATTTTTGAAAGAATTAAACTCTAAACCCCTTTTCCTAAAGTCTAATTTGCACTTTTCTATTTATCTTTCTTTTACTATCCTTTCAGTCTTTAGCCTCTTTTATGATTCTATTTGTCCTTTCACTGTTCTTTAACCACTGATTTCTTTGCAGCTTGGGCAGTTGACTAGATGTTTGATAATTGTGTTTTTGAGAATATGTGTAGAGTGATATAAAATTAAACTTTCCTCCTACCCTTGAAACATACCTGTGACTGTGATTGTTGATTGTGAGAAAACAGAGTTTGAAAAAGAGGCTTTGTTTTTTCAGTGAAAAAGGTGTGTAATGCCTTAAAATCACATCCTTTTGACCTTTTAAGAATTTAGAATTGATCCTTTGATCCAATGGAATTTATGCCCTTTGATATTACCCTTGAAGACAGTTAGGAACTCTGATTTGACAATCTCTGTTGTTTGATGAATGAGTTTCTTATTTCCACTTATCATGTACATTTGCTCATCATCCCAATATTTGAGTTTTTTGGGATATTTAGTAAGATAACAAAACTATCTTCTAAGATTTCAAAGGAAATCATATTTCTAAATTGATTACTCCTACTTCAAAAAAGTTCCCACTGATTTATTTGAGGAGTCTTTGTGCTTTTGTAGCCCATCTATCTCTCCACTATTTTGTCAAATAGTCACATATTTGTATTTTCAACCAAAGTGCACTTACTGTTTTCTTCTTCAGTGTGATTGTTTTTCCTGATTGTGATCTTAGTTTTTTTTTTTCTTCAACTTGTGGCACATATAATATTTTTTTTCCTTTTTCAAGATCATGGCAAAGGGTAGTTGTCCCTCTACCATTCTTATGCTTGAGGCAAATATCTTTTCAATGATTATCTTTGCTGAGATGAACTAGGTTTCTCATACGTTACAGATATTTCTGAGATTTTTCACAGACCTTTGTATTAGCATTATTTTGCTTCTTGTTATGATATCAAGACCTTTCCTGTAGCTTTTATCTTGATGTGCCTTTTATCCACTGTAAATGACCTTTTGAAACTTCTTAGGTGTCCCTTTATCATTGCTTTTCTTTATACTAAACTTCAAGGCATCCTTGCAGAGATTAATTGGATATGATAGTCTATTCTTGGCAGATTTTACTGTTGGACCAGGAGGGCACCTTTGGAATTTACTTAAGTGCTCTGAAGAATATGAAAAAACTCAGCTCTGTGTTTTATTGAATTTACCTTTGATTTTCTGCGAGATGATAGTGCATGGGAATTATGATGGCGCATGACTTAGGAAAAAACTTATTGACTCTTTTTGCAAGGCTGCAGAAGGGGTTGTGTGACTGATGGTTTAAATCAGGGTTTTGAATAAGGCACAAGGTTTAGACACTCTAATTTATGCACCATCATACTATATACCTAGACATCCTTATTTTACTTTGAATGGCTTTTTTAGACAGACTTTTGACACCAATATTGCTTGAGGCATCTGCTAAGTGGGAGAGAAAACTTGGTTTAACCTGGCCAAACAAATTGTGAAATAAGAGGGCTTAAGCATCAGAGGTAGAGTGCTATATACATAAATAGCAAGCATGGATAGAGTCAGGGACATTGGTCCAGGATGGGGTTTCATAGGATGATAGATCAGCCATAGTAGACAAAATAGGGGGAATAGGGGAAAATTTCTTTTTGAGGAGAATTCTAGAAGACACAATGATTGTTGAATTTTGATTTCTAGAAATATGAGACAAAGAATTTAGTCATCTAAACAAGTAAAAATTATAGATGACTAACATGACCCACCCCAAAACCCCTGCGTTAGACTAAATATAATAAAAAATATAAAAAATGGACCAGTTTCGCAGCTTGCAGGAGACCCTGTTCCAACATATTCACATTATCTTGAGTCATTGCAAGGAACTGAAAACCTTAAGAAAATTAACTTTGAATCTGTTGAGAATAATTTTTTTAAGAGAGAAGGATTTTGGGAAGAGTCTGTTGAAGAAGATTTATGCCTTACACAAAAGGAGAAGAAACATGCACGAGATTGTTTTACAGGAAGAGGTGGCGTAAGAGTAAGAGGAAGGATGAATTTTAGACGCAGGGAGGTAGACAATTCCAAGGAGAAAAGTTTGATCTTCATTGCATACGATGAAATAAATATGGACATGATGCTTCCACTTGTAATTTTCCTTGGGACCAAACTAAGTAGGAAATAAATGAAGGAAATGGTAAAAAAACTGCCAAAGGGAAAGTTAAAACACATAAGTCTACTCATTATGTTGTGGCACATTGCAACATTGGAGTAACTAAAGACTTATTCAGTGCTTCACTTTCTTCATGGAAAGATTATTTTTTTCTTGATTCAGGAGCAACTTACCACATGACTTTTAGGAGAAATTTCTTTGAATAATTCACTGACAATGTTGATGGATAAAACTGCCTAGTATTCTAGACTTTCTTCTACAGGATGTTTTATACCTCCTGGAGCTGAGTAGAAACTTGCTATATTTGGTCCACATTCGCCAGCAAGGACACTTCATTCATATATTTGATGGAAAGGTCAAGGCCAGAAAAGCAACAGATCACTCACTTGTCATGATTCGGATAGAAGAAGAAAGATTTCTGAAGTTGCAAGGAACCTCTGCTCATGCATATAACTTCTCATACAATTATTACTATGATGAAGGTAAATTTCCGTCAAGTATTTTATGGCATGATATATTTGGACACTTGAACTATGACAACCTTCATTTGTTGAAGAAAAATGGTGTTACTAGTTTGCCTACAATTCCTAGGAAACTTAAGCAATGTGACATTTGTATCTTAGGAAAGTACAACAAACCGTCCTTTCATGATTCTTATTCCATAGAACATAGAAAGCTTGAACTCATTATTATGATTTATATGGTACAATTTCTGTTACTTCTACAAATGGTAATAAATATATGATGACATTGATTGACGACTACACTAGAATGTGTTGGGTTTAATTATTGAAGAACAAATGTTAAGCTTTTGAAACACTCAAGAAATTTCATGCATGGATTGAAAATGATGTGAAATCTCATATTGAATCTATTCTAACTGATAATCGTAAAGAATACACTTCAAATGAATTTTAAAACTATCTTCACCAACATGGGATCAAACATCAAACAATTGTGATGTATAATCCCCAACAGAACGGAGTAGCTAAAAGAATTAACAGGACAATCTTATTACTACCTCACCAATACTAGACTAGAAATTTCATTTGTTGTTGGAATCCAGGTTTACTCAAGAGCCTTGTGAGGGTCATTTATCTGCTGAAAAAATTAGTTCTAAATTACTTGAAGGGAACTCAAGACTTTGGACATAATTATACACATGTGGGAAATTTCATCTTGATTAGATACTCTCATTTAGGCTTTGATGGAGATAAAGAAACTGAGGTATTTGTTATCCTCCTGTATTCTATATTGGAGTTTCACTAGGTGACTATGGATTTTTCACAATATGCTAAAGATAGCATTCCTTGACTATGAAATCTCACTGCCTTCATTATCTTCATGAAACCCTTTTCTCTATATCTCAGTATGCCTCCTAAAAAAAAACACCTTCCTACCCTAAAAACTCATATCTGGGCTTAATTCTCTCATCCTCACCATTTTTCCCTACCAAAAGCCTCATTTCCTCATTTTCCCCACTAAAAAATCCCATAAACCGCTCACCTTCATCATTTTCTCATTTACACTAAAACAATGAAAAAAGTGCCATTTTACATTGTTTTAATATTAAAATTAAACCTTTCAGGTCCTATTTGTTTCATATTAAAACTTTGTTTTAATATGAAAACCTGACTCTTTGTGTTTTGTAACCCCGCCCCTTTATAAATGTTTGAGCCCCACTTTAAATGTTTTTAGCCCCCCACAATTTGTTAAAAACCTCATATGACCTGTCTTCCTCTTCTTATAAATAAGCACTTCCGCTTATTTCATAAACCCCTGGGCTCCTTTTTATTAATTCCCCACCCGCATAAAAATTAACCCTTATGGCCATAAATCCTTGACCCTACCCTCAGAATAAACGCCTCTGCTTATTTAATAACCCTGGGCCCCACCATTTGTCTTGCCCATCATTTCAAAACCCCGACCATCGTAGATCTATCTCCCCCAAGATCCAACGCCCCCATTGCATATCGCATCATTATCCACGCACGGATTAACGAACCCCAAACCCTACGAAATGGGCAGCTTTACTGCCCGTACCCTCCACCACAGGTCAATCGATCTATGGAATCATACACCCTCCTCCAATACCACTAATCACTCCTCATCCAAGGTGAAAACCACCTTTTCTCCTTCACACCTCAAATCAAAACCGTTGCCTCCATTCAAACTTTCCAAAGGCTTCCGCCTCTGTGATAAAGCTTTGATCCCTCATTAACACCTTTGCAGCACTCCCAAAGCCTGAAAACGCCAAATAAACGTAGAAAAGCCATGAAAGCAGGATTTAAAATTAACAATTTGTTGCATTGTGCAGGTATCATGGTAGAAATGCATAAATTGCATTCCAAGGGTCCAACATTGTTCAAATAAGCATTATGGTTGACGATCCAGATGATCTTGTTTCATTAGAAGGACTGGAAGCATAAAATCGAGCATAAACACTAATGGATCATGACCATTGGTGGTCATTCAATTGCATCAAACCAGCCAAATATGTCCAACTGCGTAGAAAAATTACAAACAGGGGCACAATGAAAAGAAGAAGAAAGTCAAAGGACTGTGACAATGAATATATGTGGATTAAAATTTAAATCAGAGGATTAAAAGAGTTAAAGGCAGAGATAAAGCGGATTAGAAGAGTTTAAAGGAAAATCCAAGTTAAAAAGGCCTTAAACAGAGTTTAAAGATAAATTAAAGGCATATGGACACAGAGGCAGATTCAAATGACTCAAAAAAAAAAATTTACCTCCAAAAATATATCTAGACACCTACAGCCTATTTCATTTAAATAAATACATCAACAATTATTACAAACAATTAGATATATTTCTCATCTACCCCACAGTTATTGTAAAAGTTATTGAGAAGCCTTAAAAGTCAAATATTTCCAAAAGTTAGCTCAACAGTTAAGTTGGGAGTTATTATTATAGTGAGTTAGTCTCAGATATTTTTCCTTGGGCCTTGCATGGTCTCAAAGGTAAAAAATGCATTAACTCTGTAATAAATAACATTTGAAACCCTAGCTTAGGATCACCTCCTCATTTTGTAGATAAATACTGCATGTATCATTCATTTTTAGAGGGGGTTGGTTGGTTTTTTTGGTTAGCTGGTTGGCTGTTGATTAGAGGATTGATTGCTAGGATGGATTTGAGAAAACTCTGAGTTGAAATGATCATTGTACAGGAGTATTGTAACTATTTTGAACATCAGTAATACAAGCACATTCACAGGATTCTTGAGCTATGTTAATGGTGAAGTTATCCTTGTTTGTCAATGTTTTCCTTTTGTTTTCCACTTTGTCCATGATTTCTCTGATAAAAGAACGGAAATTTTAGATTAGGATATGCTGTCTTGCACCCTGTTTATGTCTTCTTTCTTTATCTCAATGTTTTCTTTTGCAAGGTCTGATTAGAGAATTCTTAATTGCTCTCTGGTTCCACCTAGCTTGTTGCCTTGGAAATGATTCAGTATAATCAAGCCAAATAAGTCTATGGTATTCTCTGTCATTTGGTGTAGCTTGAAATATTATTGTAAGGCCTTTATTTGAATTATACTTAGTAGAGTCCAAGCCAAAGAAGTCTATGGTATGCCCTGTCCTTTGGAAATTTCTTAAATTTTCGCTTTGGAGGTATTTAGAGTGCTTGATTTAAGAATATAGGTAGCTTTATCTTTAGTTACACTCATTGTTATCTTAAATGTTTTCTTTGTGTGAAAGTAATTCTAGGATTGTTGGATTGTTGTCTTAAAGGTTTGCTTATTAAATTTTGGCCAAAGAATTCTATGGTATGCCCTGTACTTTGGTTTTTCTTAAACAGTTACCTAAAAGGCTTTTCTTGTTGAAGTAGAGTTAAAGGATTCTTAACTGAACTTTAGTTTTTTTGTTTTCACAACTTACTGTTATTTCACATTTCGATCCATCTAATCTAAGAGAACCACTTGATATAGTTAGCTTGCCCTATGAAAACTCTTGCAGAGTTGATGAACAATTAAATCCTTTTATGATTCCATAGCCCAATGGTTTAATGCTTCTCATAGTATATATATTCAACTGAAACACTTCATCAATTAATCACACCATTATTCTATCTATCAACCAATCCAATCAAACAAAACAAATAGTCCTAAGAACTTCATAACTAGCTTAAAATCAGAATTAAAAAAAAGAAGCATAAAGATATATCATTTATAGAAACATGCATAGAGAGAGCCCTCTCTGAGTCTAGGAAGGCTAGGTCCTTGGACTCCAAAGTGGTCTGATGTGGTTCCCTGTAGAATTTGGTCTTGCCAATCTTACAAATCACGGGGAGCCAACATAGTGGTGACTCAGCTGGGGAATTACTAAGTTATTAAACAACCTAATATTACTTCAAGAACTCATATAACCTCATTTTAACTTAGATGAATCAAGTGTTAGCCAAGAATTGTACCTAGTTGTTGATGGTCGACAACAGCCAGCCATAAAACAATTAAAAATCCTCCACCTGGTGACTCCACTGGTTTTTAGTAGGCCTGCTAACTCCACTGGTTTTCCATAAAATCTACTGGGGAAATTATTTTATCATCAAACCTCATACATCACCCAGTCCAAAATACTTTGTGGATTAAGTATTTCTTTCACAGATTGGTTTATTTTTCAAAAATTGTCATAAAATTTCATCCTTTCTGATTTTAGGGTCCAAAATCTGGCTTCTAGAGGAATCTGTACCAGATCTCATCCAGACCCAAACCCTCCTGCAATAGTTGACAATCCTGAAAGAATCCTTAGGAAGTCTCCTAGATCCAAAAATCCAACTGTTAGCAGACCTATCCACAAAGCAAGTTCCTTACCTGAAAACCTCAAAAACTTGTAGAATATCCTCTCTGACTCACCCCTAGAACAAAGCTTGTCTAGGACTAGATCTCAGAATTGGATAACTCAAATAGTTTTAGATCCATCCACTTTATAGCAGAACGTTGTTGTACTAACCTCACCCCCTACTTTTCACCTTCCTCCATTTAACCCTGTACTTCCTTTTGTAAACCCTCCACTTGTCAACCCTCCTTTGTTTCCCCAACCACATATCATGGCAACATGGTATGCTCCACTAGTCCTACCTTTACCTTTAGTTGTTCTACCACAATACTATCAGTCCAAGATTCCCTTATATGATGCAAGTAGTTCTACTACTGCTCAAAAACATGTGGACAGAATGAATGACTACTTTGAAAGACAAGAAATAGATGATGAGACTGTTAAACTTAGAATGTTTGCTCAAAGTTTAGGGGGAGAAGCCAGAAAATGTTTTAAAGGCTTAACCCCTAATAGCATAAATGATCTCCCTGATTTTCATCAATTGTTCTTGAACAACTGGGAAGTCAAGAAGAACCCTCCCCATCAGAATATGGAAACATCAAGAGAAATGTGGGAGAGGGGGTCCAAGAGTATTGCACTAGGTTAAATATTGTGTATAATGCCCTCCCTATCCACATGAAACCTCCACAAGGTCTAGCTCTAATGAAATTTCCAGATGGGTTCAACCCTGAAATGGCTTACCAACTAAGAGAAAGAGAACCCCTCACATTAGAAGACATGCAAAGGGGATCAGTAAGCGTAGAAGGAAATTTGATTGTCAAAAGAGCTAGAATAAAGAATGAAAAAAGAGTTACATATAAAAAAGAAGTTTCACGTCATCATTAGACACTAAGATTGATAACTTAGTTAGAACTATGGAGAGGATGATGGAGAGAATAAACATGAATGAGAGAGCTTCTCCTAGAGAAAACCAAACAGCTCCTCAAAACAGAAATCAAAATTAGAACCAAAACCAGAACTTTAGGAGAAATCCCCCTCAAATAAGATAGAGAGGTCTTGATCAGCAAATCAGGCCTCCTTTCCAAGAAAACTATGTTGATGAAGATGAAGGGGTGATTGAAGAAACAGAGGAAAGTCACATCAATCTAATGGGAGTAAATAATGAGGATTATGTTTTCTTCACTGAGGAAGAACAAGGAATATTTGCACCAAATGAGGAAGAAAGCCTTGAATCTAAAGACTATAGACTAGTAATTGCACCATTACTAAATGTTGCAAAGGAAACGACATATATATTTAAATAAAATTAAAATTAAAATTACTAATCAACATTCTTTATTAAAATAGTCTCGATCGATGAACCAGTATTTAAAACATGTAGCAACCTAGCATTATTAGTCTACAGAACTTCAATTATAAACATAACTTGATTATGGTATATGATAATTTAAAGTCGAAATGGGATTTGTGAAAATAATTGGTTATATGGAACATCAGTTGCAGGTTTTAAGCAAAATCTCAATTCTAATGTTTTCGTCCAAAAGATTTGATCACTCGATTTGTTAATATTATTACGTCGTGTTTTTTTTTAACCATTTTTTTCTATTATTTTTATTAATTATTACATAGAAGTTCAATTTTTTTAAGCATTTTTTAAAAAGAGTTTTGTAAATTAAATAATTATTAACCTGGAATTTTAATGGGTTAGGATTATTGAAGTGAATTATTTAAGTATTTAAAAATAAGATTTTTTAAAAATTAACTATTATTAATTTTTTGAATCAAATTAAACAAAAAATTTATTTAAAAGTTTAGTTTTGGATTAGCACAGATGCCAGGGCACCACTTAAAGCACCCAAAAAATTGCAATAGCGATAACAATTTGACACAGAAATTAATAATGGAACGGAGCATATGGAACTTCGAGTTACGCCGCAGATTAAATTTCAGATTCCAGCAAAATTTTATAGGACTCCTTAAGGCCTTCCTGGAAAAAAGAAACAATGCACAATTCGCAATATTGCTCAGAATTACGATGTATAATCGATAGCTTTCAAGACTAAAGAAGGTATAAAGATCACACGTGACTCTCAATTTCGCTACTATATTTAGCCGCGTTCGCTATTCTAGTCAGTGACATATCGTAGCTATATAAATTTAGAAACATCTATAATTGAAAATCCACCAAAGTCCCACGGCTTTGAAGAGGAATTTCTAAATTTAGCAAGTAAAATAACAATCGCCATAAGTTCTTCATAAGAATGGGAAGAAACCTTTTGTGGTTTCAATAGATCAGTATTTGATCCATATCTTTCTCTGTGAGCAGTCACTAGAGTTTCAATAAATTGCAGTCCATCGAACTTCGGCACAAACGCCTCTTCAGCCTTCTTAGAATTCAAATTCTAAGAAAAGGCCATGTCATCGTTCATCGATTTGGCCTGTAAATAACACCAAAAAACCTCTAAATTCAGACAAAATCCAAAAGCTTCTCTCTAATATTTAAATTGGCCCTGTTTCAGACAGCGTCATAAAGAAGCAAAGATAGAAATAAAAAATAACACCAGAAAACCTCTAAATTCAGACAAAATCCAAAAGCTTCCCTCTAATATTTAAATTGGCATTGTTTCAAACAACGTCATAAAGAATCAAAACATAAATAAAAAATATAGCATTGGAATGAAGTATTGACTAACTGTAGGAGAGGATGTCGTGACTTGGATCTCGTGGTCATTGAGAGCAGTGGATGTTGCAGACGCGGACATTGCAGCAGCACAAAGGAGTGCGACGAGCTGCTTCATTCTTCAATTCTTCCGGTAAAAAAATGCTTCGAGGAATCAAACCTCCAACCTGACATAAGAAACCCTTGCTTTTACAATACAAAGATCTCTTCCAACTCACGGAACAAACGGCTGAATAACAGGTGTAGATACAAAGACTAACACTGAAACTAGTGGCCCTTTTGAAGTCTTGAAAAGAAAAGAAAAACGATCCTGCAAGCCAATATCGCTTTCCGCTGGTCAATAATGGTCGTCTTGACCAATGGAATGGCAGGATGCATGCTCACAACGCACAGATTCTCCATATTTCGAATCTTTAGGCCCTCTGAAACAGGGAAAGTGTAAACACCAGAGGACTGTAAACGACTCCGGAAACTTGAAGACAGAAAGAGCAGTTAATCAGCACAAACTGGCAACTACTACAACTCAAATCTATGGCTGATGATGATTCAATCGTCTAAAAAAAGATCAAAGGGCTCACATTATGACACGAGGACACCCAGGAAGGTTGTTTTCAAATAAATACGCCTATGGCATAACAAGGCTTTAAAAATGCCATCATGGAAGTGCATATACAATATGACATCAGAAGTAAGAAAAACCAAGATACTCCTATAAGAAAGACCTCTGAAATTTCTACTAGGAAGATTCCTGAAAATATTCCCAAAAAGACAACAGAAAATCCAAACACAGTGGCTGAAATTTCTGATAAAAACAAAAACAAAAACAGCCAACCTAGTGGAAAAAATAGTGGTGACCAAAGCAACACTAGAAATTCAGCTAGTACCCCTAACAATTTTTTTTTAACTGAGTCCCCTAATAGAAACCAGCAAGATGACTCCTCAACTAAGTTCCATTTAAGGAATTTCTAATCCCTAAAATATCTACCCAAACAAATTCCACTCATATCCTCAATTTATTAAGAGAATATTTACAATAAACATCACACTCAGATATTTCTCTCAATTTATTAAAAATGAGCATAATAATTTATAAAATAATTAAAAATACATCACTCCTTAATTACACAATATTTCAATGAAAATCAAGTAGGATGCTCCTACATCAAACTCCCCATGTAGAGAAGTTTCCATAGGCTCTTGTCTATGAGGTCTGCCACTTTTCTGTAATAATGCGACATTCAAAAGTCTCGATGACTTGTTACCTCCAGGATTCCAAACTTTGTTTTTCTGCTGGTCTTTTAAAGTATCAACTCCATTTTTTAATTCATCACCAACATCACTCACTCTGTCAATCGCATTCCATCGGCCTCTCCAACAATTTCTTTTGCCAATTGCTTGGAGTAATTCCTCTTTGTTTGATGCTTCCGTCTGCAATTGTGCTGAACACTCAATTTTCTGAAATGAAGGATAATCAAGAACTTCTCCTTGATTAAAACTATAGTCATTTATTGCTCCTGTAGTAACAAATTTCTCATCCGGTGTTGTACCTGCATTCATAAAAAAAATATTATTTTTAAAGATACAAGACCTTTCGGTCTCTTTTGATGCTTCAAGCACCAATCTCCCATCATAGTCTTTCTGGATTACAGTAGATCTTGTCTCAAATTTCTAGCTTCTTTCATCTTTATCCTGCTGGTTCAATACTTCTATTTCCTTTATCTCTCTAAGGACATAACTTTCTTGTTGCTCCTGATCTTTCATCTCATCTCCAAATACTTTCTACTCAATTTTTCTGATTTAGACATCATATTTATTAATGTCGTCTTATGTACCTAGAGCCTCACTATTAATTGAAGAGTTAAAACATTCACACAACTCTATAAATGTTAGAAACATTTCATTCCTATCATGCACGGCAACTTCAATCTCTTATGTATCAGGTTCTGCAAGTTTCATCTCCCCTTCAAGTTCCTTAAGCCATCGTTCCAAGAACTCTATTTCCATGTGAAATCTTTCCAACATTTCATCACAACCTTCATTCCCAATTTCATTCTTCTTATGGAAATCTTCCTGAGTTATCCTGGTTTCTGTATCATCACATTGTGAAATTTTGTCATCAATTTCATTAAACAAATTCATTTGTTTACCTCCTTGGAATATCACTTCGGAATTTTCATTATGCTTATGCTCCATAACAGCTTCAACTGGCTGTCTTACATCAAACAGGAATTCATCTATGATTTCGTTCTACTTCAATAAATCAGTACCTTCCTTCTCTGAAAGGCCTTCTCCATCATACTTCACCTCAAGAGTTTCTTTCATCTCTATGACAGTTTCACCAGACTGTCCATCATCTTCTACACATCCTGCAAACATACGCAAACTATGAGTTTTAAAAATATAAGGCTTCATAGCCTCATCTGCTTCTCTTGTCAACACATCTTCAAATTCTTCTGAACTATTCCAATAGTCCATGAGATATTTCTCATTGATCTCTTCAACCAGAATTTCACCCTGTTTTGGGCCACAAATGGAAACTTCCATTTTCAACTCAGCCTCTCTGATTTTTTCACATCTCAATTGCATACTCACCATCTGCTCGAGCTTCCTCAGCTCTTCTGTCAACTGTATGTTTACCTGTTGTTCCCTCTTTGCATGTAGCCTCTGCCATTTCACTTTCTTCCTCATGATCCAACCATGTCTCTGGTCTTTCTTGTTTCTGTGCAACAATTCCATCAATAACTCAAGGTGAACTGCTATCTCAGCTTTCTCCCACTCATACTCTTCATCAGTCAACTACTTGCATATGCCATTTGCCTTGGCATCTTCCTTCTTCTTTCTTCTGTTGCGGTCTTTCTCAAAACCTATGAAATGACTATCAACATTAATCTTATCCTCCTTTGTGAACTTCATATGTTCACGTGTGGATTTCGTTCGAATCCCCTTTTCAGAAAGCCTTCATACTTGCCATCCAACAATGCAAGCTCTCTTCCTGCTCTAGGTATCTTTTGGTTCTCTGTCTTGGAATCATTTATAGGCAACTATTTTTCTTCTCTTTGTTGCAAAAAACAACTATAGTATTTCATGTGTTATAATGACCAAACTCTTTGGGTGTCGGGCTCTGCCGATCATGCACCCAATTACATTGAACCTTTTGACTTGATTTAAGACTCTTTGACTCCAGAATTGACATCAACTCTTCATCTTGGATGAAAAATACACCCTCTTGTATAGTAACTCAATGGTTTAACTTGACTCAAACTATCCAAATTTTCATTTGACCTTAACATCTAATTTGACTTCAAGGCTTGACCCAATAATTTCAATAGTGGATATTTTGACTCTAATTCAAGTTATACAATATACCAATGAACATCCACCCTTAATACATTCTCATGATGTAAAATATTCACCTTACCAATTCTCTCTCATACTCCATTATTCTGAAAACATCATCAGTCTCCAATTATCACTTCACATGATACTGCAGCCTTTAAATCGAAATGCAATCCACTTTTCCCAAGATTTATTTTATGATGAAAATAAAATAAATCATTTAATTTTCAACATTTAAAATACCTTTTCGAAATGAATTTTCATACCTTACCCTCATCATCTTAGTGCAGATAGTTTTCCTGTTCTTCCACACATTTTCTTCTTTGCAGTAACGGTTCTCATGCAACACCATCTCTCTTTAGTGCCCAAAAACAATTCCCTCATAGGAAATTGCAAAAACTTTCTTTTAACATGGTGGCATCAACATATTTCTCCGGCAGCAAAAAACACAAACTGTACTATCTTCTGAACAAAATAATGTGAACACTTTCACATGCACCACAAGCAATGATCAATCATGATCTTTAACTTATGAGAATCATAGATGCTCCTTACAAGCTTGCTCCCTGATGGAGATCCTCAAAACAATATGCCACAACCACGCTCGAATCATATTTGCACATCAATTTCTGAGATGGATTCCAATTCCATTCCTTAAACTTTGGATTGATTTCACTCTTTCATAACATTTACAAACAAATTAACTTCTCGAGTATGGCAAGGAAAATTTAATCATCCAAATTTTAAAAATACTAATAAGGTTTCCCTCAAACGTTGTTTTCTTCCAGATCAATCAATAAATAAGGTTTTATAAACCGCGCACCAACATCCCATAGAATCTGTGCTTGTATTGGTGTTTCACTAGTTTCAATGTTCCACGCTGGCCCATTACCAGCTACCAACATTTTCAGCCACAACACTTGCTCTCGAATGCTTCCAACAAATCTCAATCAGCAAGGTCAAAACACTTCTCCAATAGTTCATTTTTCTTCATAATTTGCAGGTATTGTGAACATATCACTTTAAAAAACTCATAGAAAGCATAACATAATTCGCAGGCAACAGTACCGTTTCTTCTTGTTTGATTTAGCACTCAACCTCAATAATCGATTGCAATTTCACACCCAGTGAAACTATGCATACCTTGATAAATGGATAAATGTGTGCAACAAATATACCACATTGATTTCATTCGTAATCCGATTTCTCATATCAACAATGCTCAAAACAAATTCTACAAACAATGTATCTGCCTTACCACTTAAAAGCTACACGAAAACCAATTTTGGTTTTGTAACTCTTTTCTACCATTTCGCTGGATAACAACTACCGATCTTAGAAAGTTCCATGTTCAGACTTATGCTGCACACAATTCCAGTCCACACGCTCCACAAAGCCTCTCTTACATGCTTCCACGGATCTTCACACAACACTTACCTAATGTCGTGAACTCAACAATGCTTCACAAATATCGAGTCTTCAATAGGGGTCTTCCACGCTTTATGCAAACAATATTTCAACGCATATCTGTAAAAAATACTTCAACGCCTTAAAAGAGACAAGTCGACCAACCTTATCTTCTTGGTATGGAATTTGAAAGAGGGAGCCAAAAACATATAACTTTTGTTATGTTCATCTCGTATTACTGGATGCTCTTTTGCTTGGTTCAGTCAACTATTGTGCATGTTAATATCCAATGGAGTAAAACATTATATCAATCATAGAACCAAAGTTTCAACTCTCCATATTTTATGGAGTCCATAATTCATGCGTTTGTCTCACAAATATCTCACATAGCTATTACAATACAAGACTGTAATTTAAATTGGCCGAGATCTGAATCACAACTCTGGCTCTTTTGATGCGCAACTCTGATTTTTTTTTTAAACCACATAAAACATCAATACTGCGACCTATACCAACCGAGATCTATATCTCCAATTTATAACTTACATTTTAATCTTCACAATCTATCAATGTAATGGCATTCTGAGGCAATTCACAACATGAGATTGAACGCAGTTATTTCCACACAAGAAAGGTGCCTAAAGAAATTTACACCACACTTACAAGACTACTAATGCAATTATGAATTCAGAATGGACATCTCACTTGCTGGACTGTTAACGCAGTTATGAATTCAGAATTTACACGGCACTTGCAAGACTATCAACGCAGTTACGAATGCCAATTCACACTATCATCACCTCCCAACTCCACTATGAAAACATCAGAGGTTATAATGTGGTCCCAGTAGCAAGGCCTGTACGTCGACCAGTTGCAATCTTCAGTTTTTGGTTTTCCAAGGCCTACACATCGACCTGGTTTCCGATTTGCCTTTACGGAATCATATCCGGCATTCCACAATGCTGCATTCAATGTTCAACTACCTCTGCATTTAGTGTACAGCATTGGATTGTCTCCTTCGTTGGCTGGTTGTTTCCTACGCTGAATTTAGTTTTCATCCAGACTTCACCATCGACGTGGATCCCGTTGCTCATATTTTCTTGCAATTAAGACACTTGTCTAGGCATACATGTATGATATAATGCAGAGTAAAAAAAAAAACGTAGAACAGGCAGCTTTTTGGCTCTAATACTAAATGATGCATAGATTCTACATAAATCAGACACTTGCTCATACAACATATTGTATTGTCCCTTTTACATGAAACCCTCAATCGATTTTCTCATTATAATATTTATAAAAATTACTTAGAATCGACTCAAAACCATATATGAAGAGAGAGTCGAATAATATCTAAAATACTTTCATAAAATAACACAAGAAAATTCAAATTCAAACCATTTGCCCGAATATTACATTTGTGGGCCTCTCGGCTCTCAGCTTTTTTCAAAACTCTCACGCCATTTCTCTCTATCTCACTCTCCATCTCTCTGTGTCACTCTCTGTCCTCCATCCTCACACAAGCTTCATATTTATACATAATTATGGATTAATTTGAATCCATGATTTCCTCCACAAAAATCTCAACCAAAAGCTAAAATATCTTTATCCCTTCTTTGACTCAACTAAGTTACATTTAAGGAATTTCTAATCCCTAAAATATCTACCCAAACAAATTCCACTCATATCCTCAATTTATTAAGAGAATATTTACAATAAACCTCACACTCAGATATTTCTCTCAATTTATTAAAAATGAGCATAATAATTTATAAAATAATTAAAAAGACATCACCCCCTAATTACACAATATTTCATTGAAAATCAAGCAGGATGCTCCTGCATCAAGCGGTTTAGCTAGAACCTTGATAATGATGATTTTGAAAGCTATAAGTGATGAATACCATCATAATGGTCGAGTGGCTAGTATTATGTGAAGGTGTTTGGTGTTGTGCCCACACCCATCAAGCACCCACAACTGACCCCTCCCTATTAGCCCACCGATCCATAGAAATTTGAGTAAATTATTATTATATTAATTAAAAATATATATATATATATATATATATATATATATATATATTTTAAAATTAAATTATTTAATTAATAATTTATTATTTTTAATAAATTTTATTATTTTAATATTATATTTTTTTATTAATATTTATATACAAAATAATTAATTATTTTATAAAACGTGTTGTTTTTATACATGTTATTAATTTCATGAACTTTTTAGAAATATTTTTCAATAGTTGGGTTTTACTAATCTAGATTAAACATCAAAATATAAAATATAAAATATCTCCATATGTCTGATTGCAATAACTCAAACTATGGTCATTTATATTATAATCTAGCCAATGCCATTAAAATACACATTGTAGATAATAAAAATAGATTGACATGATATAGAATCCTTAGTACAATCATCTCTAGAGCTAGAAAATAGACTAAGATAGTATTAGATAACACTAGAAATGTAGAAAGAATAGAACTAACATAGCACCGGACAACCAACAAAATCCTAGCTCATCAACACAACTCCTTATATAGTTTCTTCTTCCGCATTTGGCTTCAAGGAATCTGAAGCCAACTCACCTTGATGAGTTGTCCTCATATGTGAAAAGCCAAAACCGAACATTGTACCATACCAAGATGAATCACCACCTCTACCCATGTCTAACCAACCTACACAACTAGAGGATACCATGTTGGTTGACGAATATTTTGGTTACTACATAGTCATCTTGACATCCGTCGCACATCTGCGTGATCTATTAAACATCTACATGACCTTCTGTGTGTGGTGTTGACCACCCTCTGTGTAACTACTCCTCCCACATTTACCTGCTTTTACAAGCTCTCCATGGTAAACATGAGTTGAGTATTACTATGAAATGACTTGACCTCCAATTCTAGTTATGGAAGTGGGGCCTACTAACCAGAACACTTACTACCATCCCTCAGGGACCCCAGATTGCTTAGGAGTCTGAAAAATCACCGTTGTTAATCAATCCTTGGGATGAAATTTATTTTCACAAGATTTACGTCCCAACTGCACCCTTGACACATTGTGCATTCAATTGGAAGGATCCAACTGCACCCATAAGCCTTCATGCATGTAGTTATGATAGAAATATGTTATTTTGTGCGAGTGACTGCGATATTTGTGCCACTTTTTTAGGGTTGACCTATAGGCCACTACCCAAAACAACCCAAAATTTTTCAAAACTCATTCTAGAATGACAACAAGTCTAAAAAATCAATGTTAGGGCTAGATATTACTCAAAACATGTCAGTCACATACTATACATTTCATTAAACAACATAGAAGCTACAATTCATGAATGCATCTCTAATCATGATCTTCCTAACTTCATCATAGAATCATCAAGAAGGCTCAATTCCATCTTAAGCTAGCTACAACAACACTTGTTAGCCCATGCATACATTAACCATTCAATAACTTATCAAATCATGAACAAGATCCATAGCAAGAGAAGATCATTCAACCATGCCTATAACCATCATATCACCAGAATAATATCCATGAAAAACCATCCATAAGATCAACATAATAACCAGTGCATGTGCTAATTAATCACAATAGTAAATTAAAGCATATTAACATATGAAAATTCTAACCAAGTCAGGGACTTCCACGTACCACCCGACCATAGATTGGGATGAACAAAATATTTATTTTAGCCAATCATCCTCATGCCATATTCCAAGCATGAATGTGGGATCATGTGGGTTAAACCAAAATAGAACCAACCAGGGATTCTAGAGGCAAAACCACCTCAACCCTCAACCACAGTGATTTCACCTAAATCGGTCCTGAAATCACTATCATCAAACAAGTTTGGATTCCTTCGAATTCCTTCACCAGCTCCAGGAGAATTTTCCTGTCTCCACCCATCCATCAAGAGTTATGGGAGAAAGCCCATCTCCACCCTTGACCCTTGGGAATTTTCCCGATACCACCTCAACCAGGATCCAAGTTTACCAGTCATCTAAATATTAACCAAAACAAAGAACCAACTAAATCATGGCTATCCAGGAAATGGAAATGAAAGAATGAAATCACTATGAATCCATGAAAATCCCATGCCAATGATAAAAAACATAAACCATAAACCAATGCATGAACCATGCATCAAATCCCTGCATGCTAAATCACACATGCACATTGTTACCTGTGATTCTACAACTGTTTTATGCCCTTAATTGTTGTTGTCTAAACTTCCTCTTATGCACCATTTCTTTCCTGGCTTTCTTGTCCAAGTGCTTGCTCCTTCGCTTTTCTGAAAAATGCTCCAAAGCTGAGAAAAAGATGTCAATTGTTTCTCAGGTGCCTTTTTGTCATTGATGTATAGTATCTTCCTTCCCTTTTTCCATTTTCTTTCATTTTCCCTTCATTTTCTCTCTAATTTCCCTTGCATGCATATTTGTGTCTCTTTACCTTCCTTTTCTCTTATTTTCCTTTATTTCCTTAATTAAATGTTATTTATTGTCTCTTTTCCTTTGCCAGTGGATTTTCCAATTTTCATAACCTTTAAGAAACCACAAGCAAGACCCTCTATAATGTATTCCCACCATTTAGCTTGGAATACATGTCCCGTGACCTTTTTATTATTGTATTTACATGAAAAATCAACCAGGGGCTGTTACAAACCCCTCCCCCTTGGGGGAACATCGTCCTCAGTGTTCTATGACACTTATGACCATAAAAAAATAATTCTTATGGAGCTTTATAAACATAGCTTGATGCAGTATCTATAATGAAAACCTGTTGAAACATGATAAACATACCACTTATTGAGATTTATAATACAACGCGATGCAATCATTACAATGACAACACATATATACTTACACACATTTTCTTCAACCAAAAAATAAGAATACTATTTATGGAGCTTTATAGTAACAACTCGATATTGTATTTACCATGATATACACATATACACATACGCACGTTTACTTTAACCAATAAATAAAAGGATATGATGTCCGCATCAACGATCATTAGAGAAACTTTTATGTCTAAAATGGGCCTCCTAAGGAATATTATAAAATAATAGTAGAAATAATAAAATAATATTAGATTACATCTTAGGAGTCTCAATCAATGCTACAACATATAAACCCATCTCATCTTCACCTATCCCTGTTAGTGGAGTATCAATTAATGCTACAACATCTTAGGTGTCCTTCTTGTGGAGCTTGGATATGGGCTTCTCTTGTCACTACGAGTTTTATTCTTCTTCATTTTTATGTTCACTTCCATCTTCTACCTACACATAGAGTAATGTTGGATTATTTTTTATTCTAGTAGAAGGGGATTGATCTATATTTCCCTTCACATTAATGGTTGATGTGGTGGAATTTTCACTACTTCTTTTTTTCTTTATATTTTTCTCTTATTAAATCTGATGAGTTGGGGTTAGGAGCAGATCCGTGCAACTTCTTAAGGAGTTTGAAACTTCCATTTTCTCTTATACCACACTAAATTGGGAGAGTAGATCCTATTACACAATTAATATGTTGAGTGCTCTACACATTCCTCAAATAATGCTACACATGTAAGTACAATAATGATGTATAAAGCCAGAAAAACTATTTTGGACATATAATCAGTCAATTGAGCAAACCTCTCAGCCACACACCAATCTAGGGACTATCTTGTTGGAGAGAATCTCTTACATTCAACTAGTTTCAACAACCTCTTAGAGACTAGGTACAAACTCTAGATAGAGAGAAATATCTACCTAATAATGACCAATAATATCAACAATAAAATACGATCACACACATAGGACAAGTAGGAGTTATGTATTCTAACATCAGTTGTCGTATCTACTATACATGCAAAGGTGAACCAATGAAAAGGCTATCTACTATGTATGAAAATATCAACTAGGGAAATGGATTTGCACAAGATCTAATATAACTATAAATTTGAGTGTGAATTATAGATAATTAATTTGGAAATTATGTTTGCAATGCAATTTAGATGAATCACACTTGTATAAGTAGCACTTTCTGTTGAATTCTTTCTTATATTTAGATCTTTGTAATCATTGCCTTATGATCAATAATTACACATTTGAAAAATTCTCAACCTTAATTTCATTTTTATGATCGAGTAAACATTATTAGATTGATATAAAATATATGAAATATTTATTAATGTCTTATTACAATTGAGGACCCCAATATATATACATATTCAGGTTGTATTTTCATTAATAGACATGTCTTTTCTTTTATTATTATTATTAATTAATTATTGATTATTTATATTATATATCATATTATATTATATTATATATATTATTGTACATAATATAATATATATTATACATTGTTGTTTGAAAGGGATTACCTTCCACTGCTATATAAAACATCAACACTCCCTCTTAGCAAGGAAGATATTCTTCCATGATGTTCTCCTCTAATAGTCCCAAACACACTTAACCACTTCACATGGTATGGGAATAACTACCACCATATTCTCAAGACTACACTGAAAGTATATATGGTATTTCTCCTCTTCTAGTAGTCTCAATCACACCTAGCCAATTCACATGATATAGGAAAAAAATGTAACATGTTACTCATTACTTCCTCGGTCAATTCACATGACTGATCTGGGAAACCTTGGCCAGAGGAAGAGTATCTTCCTGCTGTAGGAGAAACCTCACAACTTCGGCATCACACCAAGCTTGTATCTAAAGTATTCAAACTTGAATTTAGACAAAGGCTTAGTGAGAATGTATATTGTCTTCTCATCTGTGGATATGTACTAGATTTCCGTTGCTCCTCTCTGTACCATGTCTCAGATGAAATGGTATTTGATCTCTATATGCTTTGACTTGTCGTGAAAGATTAGATTCTATTAAATCTTCACACAAATTTGATTATCAAATTATATCAAAGTTCGCTCTAACTCTAGATCAAATAACCCTGCAAGAAACTTCCAAAGCCACACTGCTTCATGACTTGCGTCAATGGCTACTATATATTATGCCTTTGTCATGCTGAGTGCCACTGACAATTTTTTTCTACTGAACCATGAGATCATACATGATCCCAAACTGAAGTGACATCCTGAATCTATGATTCTCTTGTCTACTTCACTCCCTATGCAATCAAGAAATGTATAACCTTACAACTTTACTTCACCATATGGGACATACATGAGTCCATATTCAATTGTACCATGCAGGTACCTCAATACGTGCTTTGCTACTAGAAAATGTACATTTCTAGGCTCAACCATGTGTTAAATCAATGTGTTCACTGCAAAGCATGTATCCGACCTGGTATTAACCAGGTACCTCAACGATCCGATCAATTGTTTTTACATTGTGGGATCAACCAAATCTAAAGAAGAATCACTTAGGAACTTTATATTTGTAACCATAGGTGTTGCCATGAACTTTCAATCCATTATCCCTAATGTCTGCAAGATCTCAATGGTATACTTCCCTTGGCTAAGAAAGATCTCATATGGTCTATGCCACAATTTTAATCCTAAGAAATAATATATTAAACCCAAATTTTTCATTTCAAAATTTGAAGTGATCTCCCTCTTGCACCCATCTATGAGCTTCTCATACTCAATAAGAAACATTTCATCTACATATAATACCAATATTGAGGTGAAACAATATTTAAACTTGTAGTAAAGGTTGGGATCTGCATTACTTTTGGTAAACCCCAAGCTGATAAAATAACTATATTTTGGCATACCATGCCTTGGGTGCCTGCTTAATCCCGTACAAATATTTCTTCAATTAAAAACATGGGACTCCTTCCCATGGATCACAAAACCTCGTGGTCATTCTATGTACACTTCTTCTTCAGTTACACCATTTAGGAAGGAAGTATTTAAATCCATATGGCGTAATTTCCAACCCATAATAGAAGCAATAGAGATGATAGATCTAATAGAAGTGCACTTGGCTACTGGGTAAAATATTTCATTATATATATTTCCCTCTTTTGGGAGAATCCTATAGCCCCAAATCTAGCCTTTTAATTTTATATGTTTCCATCTGTGGCATGCTTGATCTTGTAGATCCATTTTGATGTCACCACTAACTTCCCTTCTGGTCTTAGAACCACATCCCACACATCATTTTTCATGATGGATTGGTACTCTTCCATCATAGCATCCTTCCACACTTGTGTCTTGTGGCTTCCTCATAAGTGAAAAGTTCTTAATCAATGATCTTACTCATTAGTGCCACATACTATGGAAAAATTGTGTGCTCTCTTTCTCTCTCTAAAGGAGTGTCTTGGAGCTACATGTTTTTTTTTATTCTTGCAACATGTTCTAAAGCCATATTGGTCTCTTCTTGATGACTGTAACATCTTTAGGTGGATCTACCAGTATCTCTATCTTTACTGCCTCATCTTGATATTTTGGGATATGTTCTATGGAGTATATTCAATCATCACTATATCCTTGGGAGCCTCTTGCTCCTCTTTTTCCTTGTCCATGTGAGACTCTTTAGATTTCTTAAAATTTGCTTCTTCATAAAAGGTGGCATCTCTACTAATTTCAATCTTTCTTTGTCTAGAGATGTATATTTTATAATAATTTCAAGTCTCATTGTATCCAATGAAGGTTCCTTTCTTTCTTGAAGGCTCTAACTTTGTTCTATTTTCTTTGGGAACATTTATGTACCCTGGACAACCAAATATCCTCAAGTGGATGACTTCTGGTTTATTTTTAGTGAATACTTCTTATGTTGTCTTGTTCCCCAATATCTTATGAGAACTTCTATTTTGAACATATATAACTGTTCTAGATGCTTATTCTTGTAGATGCATGGGTAACTTATGGTCATGGATCATTGCTTTAGCTACTTCTACAATTGATCTCTTCTTTCTCTTTGCAACTCCATTTTTTTGGGGGTTGTAGGGAGTTTCCAAATCCCCATTAATCTTTGCTTCTCTGCAAAAGTATTTGAACTCATTTGAGGTGTATTCACCTCCATTATCTGACCTCAAAACTTTAGTCTTTCTTTCAGGGAGATTTTCTATTAAAGCCTTGAAATCTTAAAACTTATTGAAAACTTCGTCTTTCTTTCAAGAAATAGATCCTTCTTTTAGGTGAGAAATCATTAAGAAAAGTGTCATAATATAAAAATTTATTTAGAGATGGTACATTAATTTGTTCGCATACATCTAAATGTATAATGTCCAAGATTCCATTGGGTCTATTGTCACTACTTGGAAAACCTCCCTTGGAATTCTTTCCAAGTGCACGACCTTTACACACTCCATCATACTCCACCTGCATATCTGGTAGACTTATGACCATTTTGATAAAAAATGGCAAGGCTATGTAGTTGATGTGAGCAATTCTTCAGTGCCACAACTCACTAGAGCTAATATGATTGTGTACAAGGGCTTTTGCTGGGTGTCCCTTTAACTTATACAATCTTCACTCTAAAACACCAATCACATTGACTGAATCTATACTTGAACCCTTAGACCATAAAAGGACTTGGCCATAAACAAAAGCTACTATAAAGCCTCGATCTTCTAAACTAGAGATAGAGAGAAGATTCTTCTTTAAATATTGTACAAGCAATACATATTTTATTGAAATGGAGTTACTTGAATCAAGTTCATAGGATGTTTCTCCTACCCCTTTTACTACATGCTTTGAATCATCTTGAAGTCCCACCTAAAGGGATGAACTCCTTTTTTTCAAATTTGTAAGAGAATTTCACAACCCAGTCATGTGCTTGGAAGCACCACTATCTACCATCCAAATATCACATCCTTGAGTGATGGTGCCTATTAGAGCTGAGACAAAGACATACTCTTCATCTTTTGTCTCCCTTGTCTTTTTCTGAGATGTAGAGTCCTCCATATCTGTTGCATGTGCATGATGTTTACTTTTTCCTTTCCTTTGAGAACACTGGTAAGAAAAATGTTCCAACTTCTGACATTTTTAACACCTAATCTTAGATACATCCTTCTTGTGATCTAGAACTGATCTACTATTTTACGTTGGAATGTTATTTCTTCTTTATTTTCCTTTCTTGACATGAGCAACAAGATCTTGATTTTCTTCATCATTTGTCTTTTGTAACTTGGATATCAGTCTTGATTCTTCTTAAGCATAATCTATCCATAACTTATCAAATTTAGGTAATTTCCTTCTCACACAAATTCCTTGAACAAATGTGCTACCCCAAGAAGAAGGAAAACCTTTTAGAGTTGTAGTCACAAAACTTTACATTATCCATTGTATCTCCAATAACTATTATTTGATCCTTGATCTAAGAATCCACATGAAGTAGGCATAAACTAAATCTGATTTGTTCACCATTACATTTATGAGTTGATTCCTTAGAATTAGTTTCCTGCTTGTATTCTTGCTTTTATACAATCTTCATAAAGCATCAAACATTTCCTTTGATGTCTTCCATTCTAATACATGAGGAATTAAGTGGTCTTTGATTGAATCTAACAAGATCCTCTTGGCCTTGATCACATTCTTCTTATGCTTTTCCTTAGCCTCTAAAAGTCCTCTTTTGGTTCTGGGAGGTATTTCTTGACATAATCCAAGAACTCATTCTATCCTAGGATGAAAAGTATTCTATGCTTCCATGATCTAATTTTTTTTGTTCCATCTAGCTTATCTTCTAGTCTAAGATTGGACATCATATTTTAAATAACAAATTAAATTAACTTATTTCCAACCATGGAGTAGTGTTTATCTTAACATGCACTTCACTTTAAGAAAGCCTTTTGTTTTGTTTTATATGGTAGGAAATACCATGGGCCAATGGTTTACCAAAACCATAAACCTATAAACCACCAACTGTAAATAATAAAATAATCTCCATCCAATAATCTCTTTGCATTCATTGGAAATAATAAAATAATGAAGTTGAAACACGTGATTTGTTAGACCATCTTAAAAAAACTTCGGATGTTGTGAAAGACATGTGGTTGACAAAATGGGCCTGGCCAAGGGGGTCACTATAGCGTTCACGTGGAAGCGTTCACGTGGAAAAATTGACGTGGCAAGAAAAAAGCACTAAAAGTGAAAGAATGGCAATGGAGGAGAATAATCAATTATATTTTATCTAATAGTTGCTATATGTACACTATATTATTAGAGAGTAAACTAGCAATTGCACCAGATGTTACAAAGGAAACGTCGTAAGGCATAAATTCAATAGTAAGATATAATCTTTACAAATTTTATAATCTTTCCAACTTAGATTTTCTCTAGATTTTCAAAAATTCTCTTTCAAGTTCCAATAGCAAATATTTAATTACAAAAGTGTTATTTTTCATTGTTGTGCTAAGTTTTTGTTTAAGTGTTTTTCTATTCTTATTAAAATAACCATAATCTTATTGGATATTATATACTTTTGTTCAAATTTCTTTAATTAATGATTTTTTTTAATTAATCTTTTAATATATGTTTTCGTTGTTTTTTTTTTGGAAAACTATAATTTCACTTTAATTCTTTTAAATGAAAAATTTTGTTTGGGAAGAAGTATAATTTCACTTTAGTTTTTTTAAAAGGAAATAAAATTTCATTTGGAGATGCTAAAATCATTTAGCATGTGGAGTGTTTACCAAAAATAGTAGGTTGTTCTCTTAGCTATTCAGCACCATTTTATACACTAAAATAAGCTAATATGTGGAAGAAGAAAATATAGATTCCTTCTTGTTCAATGAATAATTAATTAACTCAAACTTTGACCACCAAATTGTTACACTTCTAAGTGGAAATAAAAACAACTACATTTAATTTTGCAAATGTCTTTAATGTAGTGCACAAAATAAAAATGTTGCAATTCTAAATGCCTAATAAAACAATGTGAATGAATAATTAACTACCTCAAACTTTGACCACCAAACTTCTATACTTCTAAGTAAAAATAAAAATAACTACCTTTAATTTTGCAAAAGCCTTTGATGTAGTGCATAAATAAAAATTATGAGTTGAAAAATGTTGAAATTCTAAATTCCTAATAAAACAAAATAAAAAAGAAATTAAAATAACTACCTTTAATTTTGCAAAAGCCTTTGATATAGTGCACAAAATAAAATTATGAGTTGAAAAATGTTGAAATTCTAAATTCCTAATAAAATATTGCAAATGAAAAAGTTTTTAAAGATCTAATTGATCTTAGAGAAACTGTTTGTTCTCACATAAAAAAAAATTTAGTCATAAAAACAATTTAGATATATAGATATTGGATTTCTAATACAATTTACCATTCTTGATTGAGATATCTGTTGTATTGTATTATTAGAAAAGAACAAAGATTGTCAACAAAAATACATTTTAATATTAAAATACATTTTGAAGACACTCTTATTGTTTCCAAAAATATATTTTCTTTGACCCTCTAATCATGTAAAACAAGTGTGAACAAATTTATTATAAAATTGAAAATGGAGAAAACTAGATTTCAAAAAGTTCGATTCTCTGTAAAATAATTTTAAAATAAAATCCAAACATTATTAACATTTTCTATAAAATAAATTCAGAATTAAATAACAAATAACCTTAACATAATAAATATATTTTTATTATTGAAAAAAATATAACTTTACACTTACACTATATATATTAAAAATAGTAATATAAAATGAAAACAAATTCCCCGTGAATCTCAATATCAAAATAAAGAGAGGATCGAAGAAATGAATTAAAAATTGAGAAAACAAAGACGATCTAAGAAATAAATTAAAATTCGAAAAATTCACCACTATCGAGTAGTAACATTTGTTCAGCAACATTACATTTCACCAGAGATTCATTCATTGAAAGCAGTTTCTTGGTCAAATAATGAGTGTTCCTGTTTCTGTTAGAAAGACTGATGGAGAGGAGAGGAGATTATAGTCGGGGGAACAACAGATGGCGTTCAGATCCAACAATCTGTCGGCTAAAGCGGCCAGCATCACCGCCATTATTTTCACTGTTTGGTTATGAACAAATAATTTTATAAGGTATAAGGATGATTTGACCTTAAATTTTGATTTTGTCTACTGGAATTGGGCTAAGATTCATTCACTGAAAGCATCTTCTTGCTCAAAGGAATGTTCCAATAGTTCTTGATTTCCATGTCTATGCGCCCTGGCATTCATCCTGCTTTCAGCGACCACCTGCATGCATCAGTTTATATAGTGATAGCTAGTGACCAATAATTCATCCATTTATGTATCTACGTCACACTTATCGCCCAGGATTGCAGACACCAAGATTGGAAATCAATAAATGCTCAGGGATTCTTCCCATGATAGATTCGTTATGTTAACTGGTCTAGAATATTGGCGTGACTGGTATGACGATTAAAAATCTAATTATCTGAAATGAGTAAGGTTTTTTAACAGCAAAACTAGATTTCAATTCTTGGTAAATAGGTTTCTAAATATTTCAAGTTGAATTCCGTTAAACTTTTAAAGCGTAATTGTGCTATGATTCAATTCAACTTCCTACCCAAATATTTAAAAAAAGTATTTGGGTATTTGAAGATTGCTCAAATTCTAAGCAAGCCATCAGACCAAAGTAATCATGACAAATATGTCGGGTCTGCACATACTGATTGCCAAGAAGGCGATGCAACCGAATAATGAGCCGCTCGTCCAGAAAAAGTTTGCGCATGTAATATCCGTACCAATATAGTTAATCCAAAGTAATCTACAATGCCTTTCACACATTTATCCAAAGTAATACATATTTACATCTGCTCCAATATTACTAAAGGAAATTTCTTGACATTCACCTTCTTTTTTAAAGGGATTTGCGTTTTCTCCGTCAGTGCGCTGCCATTGTCATATCACACTAGGGGAGAGGGGTCAGTGATTGGACACCTGAGCAATGACTGGCTCCCATGCCACGTAGGACATCGCCACATCACATACGTCAGGTGTCCCAACGCATGTCTTTCACGTGGCGGGCACGTGCACCCGGTCCTCCCGATCTGTAACCTGCTCAGCAAGTGGTCTCCTGCCATAATGTGGAGGCTTCTCGATGAAGCCTCATTTTCTGCTCCGAGTTTGGTTGTTGTGCGTTTTGGTCTCCCACTGTTGCGCGACGTTTCTCCAATGTCTTACGCCTCTGCCACCACCGTCCGCACGCTCCATTCGTCGTTATGGCGCCCGTGCTCTCCTCGCTCGAGCTCCCCTGGTGCTGGTTCGACCGCGGCGGCCTTCAAAACATTCATGGTTTATGCTTTGTGGTTGTTCACACTGGGTTCTGTGTTCGTTAAACCTCGGCTCTGTGGTGGTTTAACCTCGGCGCTGTGGTGGTTATACCTCGGCGCTGTGTGGTTATACCTCGACTCTTTGGTGGCTATGCTCGGCTCTGTGTTGTCATACCTCGGCCCTGTGGTGGTTTTACCTTGGCCCTTTCGTGGTTTTATTTGGCTCTGTGGTGGTTTTACTCAGCTCGGCCCTGTGGTGGTTTTAACTCGGCTTTGGGGTGGTTTTTCTCGGCTCTGTGGTGAGCATACCTCGCCTCTGTGGTGGTGGTGGTCATACCTCGGCTCTGTGGTTCGGCGTTGTGTGGCTTACAGGTCTGTATGCTCCGAATTTTGTTTTCAGGTGCGTTTTTCAGCTCTGGATGCTGTGAATTGTGCTTTTAGGTGCATTTCCCTGTTGGTTTTAAGTGTTTTTGCAATTTTTTTTAATGTTTGTGCTCTGTGAATGATTGTGTTTTTTATTTCTTTGCAGGTCAGTGCAGAAGCCAACGACAATGCAGTTGGCTGGCAAGGCAAGGAGGACAATGCAGTTGGCAAGGAGGAAGGCTAGGAGGGAGAGGAATTGGATGAGAGGAGTCTTAAGGTAGGACTCTGTCCTACCAGTCATATGTATGTGTTTGTAAACACATTTAACATAAAGGAGATGTTCTCTGTTGAGCTTCTTTACTGTTTTACTGTGGTTTTACTGTGTTTTATTTTGGTTTTACTGTGTTTAGGTTTTAGGGTTGTAATTGGAAAATCGAATGCTTTGACCATCCTACTCTGAGTTCAAATGAAAATCGAATGTTGGTTGTTGTTTATGCGTTGAGAGGTTTACTGTGGCTTTACTGTGTTTAGGGTTTAGGGTTGTAATTGGAAAATCGAATGCTTTGACCATCCTGCTTTGAGTTTAAATGAAAATCGAATGCTGGTTGTTGTTTATGCGTTGAGAGGTTTACTGTGGTTTTACTGTGTTTAGGGTTTAGGGTTGTAATTGGAAAATCGAATGCTTTGACCATCCTGCGTTGAGTTCAAATGAAAATCGAATGCTGGTTGTTGTTTATGTGTTGAGAGGTTTACTGTGGTTTTACTGTGTTTAGGGTTTAGGGTTGTAATTGGAAAATTGAATGCTTTGACCATCCTACTTTGAGTTCAAATGAAAATCGAATGCTGGTTGTTGTTTATGCGTTGAGAGGTTTACTGTGGTTTTACTGTGTTTAGGGTTTAGGGTTGTAATTGGAAAATCGAATGCTTTGACCATCCTGCTTTGAGTTCAAATGAAAATCGAATGTTGGTTGCTGTTTATGCGTTGAGAGGTTTACTGTGGTTTTACTGTGTTTAGGGTTTAGGGTTGTAATTGGAAAATCGAATTCTTTGACCATCCTGCTTTTAGTTCAAATGAAAATCAAATGCTGGTTGTTGTTTATGCATTGAGAGGCTTACTGTGGTTTTACTGTGACATTTAGGCTTTTTTCATAGCTCAACAAATCAGATGCTACTTTACATAGGCTAGGAATATAGACTCTTCAAACCTCCTGCATAATAGAACTACACAAGATTTAGGATTCACAGTATTCAAAGCTACAACAATTGCATATCTTCCACTGTCTGTTCTTCTGTAGTTCAAGAAACTGGATGCTACAGAACACAAGTTCGCATGAATGCATCTACTCCATGTTTTTCAATCTGTAGCATGAGGATGGCAACCTATACAATGGATTCCACAACAGTTATATAGTCGACAACATCCTAAGCTCTCTTCACTCTCTTCATGGAAACATCACCCGCAAGTTATGCCACTTCTTGCAATCAATGGTTAGTTTATAAACCAAGGAATTTTTCTTTCAATGGTTGAAGTGGACCTGATAAGAATAAGATACAACACTGTATGAATGAATGGTCCACTTTTGTCCCTTTCTTTGTTTATAAGTGTTTCTTTTTTTATAAGTGATAAGATAGCATTGGGGAATTTGAACACTTGAAAATTTCCATTTCTTTTTTTGCTTATGAATTCAGTTTCTTTGTTGAGAGTATCCTCCTTCATTCACTGATTTTTATTGATGAAGTAGCAAGTAATTTTCACCTCCTTTTTATTGAGAGATTTTGATTGATGAAGTTTGCAATGAATAATGAATTTTGATGATACAGTTTTGTTACAATTATAATTCTTTTTTGGGGTTAGGTAGTGTTTTTAACTATTTAAAATTGAATTTATAAATTTATTCCATACTTTGAAAAATTCCATAGAAATTTAAATTGTGCAAAGTTGATTGTGATTTTAATAAATCCTTGTCAAATTTAGAGTAAAATTAAATAAAAACATACTTTATGCTACTTTATGCTACAAATACTATTATGTTGTGTGGGACACCTGATGTACAACAGGTGGATTTGCCTACGTGGCATGGGGGCCAGTCATTGCTGAGGTGATACTGCATGGATATAGTTTGAGGTTGATATAGATTGATAGGGGAATTCAATGGTAGTGTGATTTGATGTTATGCCCATGCATTGATGTTAATGGAAAGTGAATTTGTTGAATTTACTTGCATTGGAGTTAGTTTCCTTTCCTTATGTATCCAAATGCATAGGTAATTTTTCATTCATTAGATCTGAGTCACACTCCACCTTTGATGAAATTGGAACATGTTGACTTCTCAATTTCTAAATCAGGAGGTATTAAGATTGGCTCTCACAACTTGACAAAGGCTAGTATTGAATGCAGTGTTGCACTAATTTCTATTTCTGTTGATAAATGTTAAATATGACCTTACAAAAGTATGTATGCCAAACATTTTTTCTACCTCTCTTTTTTCAAATAAATGGTTAGTCAGTAGGGCTGGTGGCATGTCTCAATCAGGAATCAATTGCTCCCCATGTTGATATACTTGTTATTTAACATGATTATTGGTATCTGTTTTTGTTCATCAAAGAGCATGTAATGTTCAAGGGATAGTTTGTTTAGATGCAATCAGGTTTTTTTGTTAATGATGTTCAATTCAATTATGAATTCAATTTCTTTGTATAAGCACCACAGAGCCGAGGTTTAACCACCATAGAGCCGAGTATGTTAATAATTTTTTATAATGTTTTATATTGTTAATAATGTTGAAAAAATTTATGAATTCAATTTCTTTGTTCACACCCTCTGTTGATTGTTCAAGGTATCATTGTTTTGCAGTTATGAATTTTAGAATCCACTTCTTTTTAATCAATTAAGAGGTAGGATCATTCAATCATGGTTGTTCTCATTGCAAGACACATTTTTAGAGTGGGGCAATGGGCCAAAATCCAAGTTGGAATTTGGTGTCATAGACCTTTTTTGCAAGATGAATTCTGTTTCTTTGTTGAGAGTATCCTCCTTTATTCTGTGATTTTTATTGATGAAGTTAGCAAGTAATTTTCACCTCCTTTTTATTGAGTGATTTTGATTGATGAAGTTTGCAATGAATTTTGATGATACTTGTTATTTAACATGATTATTGGTATCTGTTTCTGTTCTTCAAAAGAGCATGTAATGTTCGAGGGATAGTTTATTTAGATGCAATCATGTTGTTTTGTTAATGATGTTCAATTCAATTATGAATTCAATTTCTTTGTTCAATTATGAATTCAAAAATCTGATATAGGCTAAGGCTATAACTTCAATTTCTCCCTGTGTTGATCTAACTGATATAGGCTAAGGCTATAATGTCTCGATCAGGAATCAATTGCTCCCCGTGTTGATATACTTGTTATTTAACATGATTATTGGTATCTGTTTATGTTCATCAAAGAGCATGTAATGTTCAATGGATGGTTTGTTTATATGCAATCATGTTGTTTTATTAATGATGTTCAATTCAATTATGAATTCAATTTCTTTATTCAATTATGAATTCAAAAATCTGATATAGGCTAAGGCTATAACTTCAATTTCTCCCTGTGTTGATCTAACTGATATAGGATAAGGCTATAATGTCTCGATCAGGAATCAATTGCTCCCCGTGTTGATATACTTGTTATTTAACATGATTATTGGTATCTGTTTATGTTCATCAAAGAGCATGTAATGTTCAAGGGATAGTTTGTTTAGATGCAATCAGGTTGTTTTGTTAATGATGTTCAATTCAATTATGAATTCAATTTCTTTGGATAACCACCATAGAGCCGAGGTATAACCACCACAAAGCTGAGTATGCTAACCTCCTTTTTATTGAGTGATTTTGATTGATGAAGTTTGCAATGAATTTTGATGATACTTGTTATTTAATAGGATTAGATGCAATCAAGGGATAGTTTGTTTAGATGCAATCAGATTGTTTTGTTAATGATGTTCAATTCAATTATGAATTCAATTTCTTTGTTCAATTATGAATTCAAAAATCTAATATAGGCTAAGGCTATAACTTCAACAGATTAACAAACTTGTAGGATTTAGAAATTGTTTGATATGTAGGAATTATAAATTGTTTGATATATAACTTCATAAAAAATCTGAATAGGCTAAGGCTATAACTTCAACAGATTAACAAACTTGTAGGATTTAGACACTGTTTTATACATACTAATTTGAAAATGTTTGTAGCTTCCCAACATCCATGGATGTTATCATTAGCAAACTTATTTGATCCTTACCAAAATCACAGTGTCTTGTAGTTACAAAAATTAAGTCATGGCACCTCTATGCTTGATGGCTTCCATTTCCTGCATTGCCCAAGTATGGTGGACTGCCCAACATTGGATGATTAGGATGTGCCTGAATGTTGTTATATGGTTGACTCCAATTTGCTCCATGTAGCCATGGTGGGACTGAGTAGCCCAAGTGTCCACTTGTGTTACTAACCCCAACATTGACTGCAGGTGTCATATAAACACAATTAAGATTCAAACCTGCACTGGTCAGGGTATAAGAGGTGGGCCTAACCCCTGCCTGATAGCTAGGGACTTGGATGTTAATCAAGTCTTGGAATGATGGTGTCTACTCTGCAATGTGGTCCAGCGTGTTAGACATCAACCTATTTGCCTCAAATTGGCTTGAACCATGGTCTTCTCTGCTTGTCACCCCTTCTCCTTTTTCCAACTCTTGCTGAACCCTTCTTGCCTCTCTCTGTTGCCTTGCCAATTTCTTTTGATGTTCCTTATCTTCCCTTGCTTTTTTTCTTTCCAACCTTTCCTTTGCTCGAGCTTCTGCTGTTGCAATCCTTGCAACCCTCTTTTCATTGGCTAACTCATTCTTTCTCTTTTTAGCTTCCTGAATTCATTCTTTTTACGTTCAAACTCGAACATTAAATTCATATAATCTTCAGATGTGAGCAATTGTGAACTCCTCCCTAAACGAAGATAATCTGAGGTTGAGTTCCTTGCTGAGGCCTTCACTCTCTCTACTGGTAGCTTTAGGAATGCACCAAGTAATCTCCGCTTTTCCGAACCTAGCTGCTGGATTTCATCTTCTGGGACAACTGATTGGCCCCCATGGTTGTCTTCTTCAGGTACTTCATGCTGAATAGGCTCCTCTTCTAGTGATCCATTGTCCACAAAATAATGAACAATTTTGGTGTTCAATCCTGATGGTTGTGAAGGCATGTCCATGCTTTCATCCTCATTGGTGGTAGATACATGATTTCCAGTGATATTCATCACGGCATTTGCCAGCCATGATGGTGCACTTACTTGGGTTGGCATGGTCAATTTCTCATTGTCAGCTACATCAGTGGGTGTCACAGCCTCATTGATATTGTTAGTTGGTTCATCACTGAACTGTGTCTCACTGACATGCTCAGCATCATCACCACCACAGAACAACCCTTCAGAAAGGGACATTATACCTTCAGCAACATCTACATCTTCTTGGGCACCAACATGCTCTTCTAAGTTCTCTACTTCTTGACCTTCCACTTCAAATGCTTGGCTACATGTGGTATCATGCATAAGAGCATCAAAATTGAGTGGCCATATACCAATCCTCCAAAATCCAACCTTGATATTAGAAAGTGTGAGAGCCCTTTTAAATGCTTTACTTGCAAGCTCGGCTAGCTCAAACCTCTTTACTTCCACCCCTGGATTCTTTTCCATCCATGAAGCTCACTCAACCCTGAAATAGTTCTTGAAAGGCCCAAACACGCTCACATCAAGGGGCTACAATCTGTGAGTAGTATGAGCCGACAATGTTAACAGGTCAATGCCAAACTTATTGGCCTCCTTGATTGTCTGCACAGCCATGTGGCTTCCATGGCCATCTAAAATCATCAAGCGCCTATTTTCAGGCAAGACACCACCCAGTACAGAAGCAGCAAAGTGGCAAAGCCAATTTAGGAACAGTTCCTTTGTCATCCATGCATGTGGATGTGCAGCCATGCATGCCCCTGGTTCACAATTCTGTATATAATTTTTTAGTTGAGTTTTACCTTTAAATAGATAAAATCCAGGTATTGATGAACCAATTGCATTGACACAGGCAAGAATTGTGATCCACTCCCTGCTCTTAGGAAATATCTTAGGTACATTTCTACTCCCTCTCTTGGAAATTACCCGCATACCATAATTTCTTCCTGCCTGTAAGCCTGTTTCATTACAGTTCCATATATGGTCTGGGCATATGAGTGTTGGTCATATGCAGCAAAAAGAGTGTTATATAACTTGGAAACAATTGCAGGGCGTATATTTAAAGCCTGGTCTCTGTCAAGGCCCTCCGTTGTACGTAACACAAGGTCTGGATGCCTCTTTTTAAACCCACTCCACCATGACTTACCAGGAAAACCATCTTTAAAGGGGTTTGGCCTCCCTTGACAGATTTGAGCTACAGTGGATTTAAGTTTTATAAGCTCTAACCCATGTCCCAATTGGGCCATCTCCTTACACCACTCCACCACCTCATCCTCCTCCTCTTCAGTCATAATTGTAACAGGCCCTCTATGCTTTGTATTAGTCAACCCATTTATCCAATAATGTATGTTAGAGGCAGCAATACCATGTTTTTTTGCAGATGCACGGATTGAATATCCCTTAAACTCGATGTCATCAATTACAGTGAGCATGTATTGCTTCGTCCAGCCTTTGATTGTAATGATTTTCTTTGTCGAAATTGCACCTTGTATTGTGGTCGAAGGTGGCTATGTGGCTGATGGTGGGCTGGGATGATCTGCAACCACAGGGTCCTTTTCAACTACATTACTGGGAGCAATGGGAGCATTGACATCCTCATCTGATGAACTGCTTCGTATTTGGGCCCCCCTTCTCCCTCGCCTCCTGTTCCTTATCCAATCTGCAACAAAAACTCTTGGCATGGCTACAAATTGCAATTTCCAACATCATTAAGAAATTTGATAAGTATTACATCAAAACTGTATAGAGTAAACTATAATTATGTATGAATTCCAAAATTTCTGCTAATAACAGGAAATCTTCAGTTGTTTGTTGTGAATTAATTAGCATTGAAGTATTACTTGTCAATTATGTATTACTTGTAATATCAACATGAGAAAGATATGTGATACCTACATGGTTGTTAGCTACATGGACTTGTCTAAAATCAGTAAGTGCCTATTTTAAAATGGACTTATCTTTGGACATGGACTGTGTGTTAGAACTATTTTTATTGAAAGATTTTACTCAATATAAAGTCAATATCCAAATCTGCTTAATAAGCACAACAAAAGGAGGAGGCAACTACATTTATATTGTAGGCAATTAGAAATGTATGTTTGTTGTGAATTAATTGACATTGAAGTATTACTTGTCAATTATGTATTACTTGTAATATCAACACGAGAAAGATATGTGATACCTACATGGCTATTAGCTACATGGACTTGTCTAAAATCAGTAAGTGCCTGTTTTAAAATGGACTTATCTTTGGACATGGACTGTGTGTAGGCGTTCAAGGTTTATGAATCCTTTGTTTTTCTTAGGAAAACCCTCTGCCCGATAGGCACTGTTCCTATGTAGTTAGTAGGTTGTTGTTCTTATAAATTTTGAAGGGCATTGTTCCTATGTAGTTAGTAGGTTTTTGTTCGTAGGTTGTTGTTCCTATGTAGTTAGCAGGAACTGTTCCTATGTAGTTAGTAGGTTGTTGTTCTTATAAATTTTGAAAGATTTTCTTCAATATAAAGTCAATATCCAAATCTAGTTAATAAGCACAACAAAAGGAGAAGGCAACTGCATTTATATTGTAGGAAATTAGAAATAGATACATGGACTTGTAATGGCATGAACGATGTTAGCTACATGGACTTGTAATAGCCTGAACGTTGTTAGCTACATGGACTTGTAATAGCCTGAACGCTGACAACTACATTTGCTCCACAAAAATTGATGTACTGTTCTTAGGGGACTGTGTGTTGGAACAATTTCTTGAAAGATTTTACTCAATACTAGACTTAAAGGTTTAGAAAAATTCCAACTTGAAATTTGGAGTAGCTAATTAGTAATCTAGTTTGAACACCCATAGCTTCTTTAATCTACGTGATTTTCTTATAAACATAACTCTCATTACTTACAAACTTAACATAGTTTCTCAACTAAAATAATGATAAAGTACTCAATATATTGAATAACATTATTCAAGAACAATGAAATACCTGTATGTCTCCAGCAACGCTCCAGCAACTAATGAAGAGAGTGAATGTAACATTGTGCACACACTCTGTCTGGAATGTAACATTGATCACACTCTGTCTGTATGTCTAGAACACTGTCTGAAAAGGATTGTATGTCTGCAAAATGGAAAATCATTGTCTGAAAACTCACTTTCTGAAAACTGTATGTCTGCAAAATGAATGGAACACTGTCTGAAAACTCTGAAAGTATGTCAGCAGTAGCTTAAGAGTATAATGAATGCCTCAAATGCAGTAAGAGTTGATGTTTTATAGTTTTATGATCTAGAATTTAATTGGTAGGGTAGATTGGCATGGATTTCCATCTCCCAAATTTAATTATGTGTTGTGGATTGATTTGTACATGATCCAATGGCTGAAAAGCTTTCATGGTTGATCCTTGTGCTTTCCGGAATTTAATTCCTGAATTGAAATGCTTTCCTGAATTCAATTCCTGTAATTCCAGGGCTGTTGTGTTTGATTCTTGAAATGAAAGGTTGGGTGAACTATTTCCTGAATTGAATGGTGCTATTTAGTGTCTTCAATAGGCTGAATGGTTAAACAAATATGTACATATGGCTGACAGACATTTCACCTATTTTTGTGCAGGTGTTACCCAGTCCTTGTGTAGGTGTTACCCAGTCCTTGTCCAGGTGTTACTCAACAATGAGATCTATTGCCCCAATGCAAAATCAATGGGTGACTGTTTGATGGGATAACTATACTTTTGTATGGAAAGCATTGTAATGTTTTGTAGTGCTTTTTGCCTTAGTTGGTAATTCAGAACTGGAGGTACTTGAGACAATAAGTCTTGTCAACTTCTGATGTTAAGACTTGGTGTATGACAGTTGTTGGTCTAGTAAAAAACTGGGCCCATTTTGGACATATTTATATAACTTATATAACTTATTATCAAACATTTATATGCATATTTTAGTGATTTTTTAATTTATGTTTGATGGATGTGTGGGACCAGTACTATAACTACTACTGGTCCTTGCACAACAATAGAAGCCTCTCCCCTATTGATGTTCAAATTGAACCAAAAGCAACACGATTGTAAAAAACCAGTAGAAAAAAGTACGAACAAGAGCTACAGTGGCACTCAAAACCCCAGGAAATGGTACGCCGAGTCAAAATCGCCTTATTGCAAATAGAACACAAAATTTGGAAATCAACAAATGTGTATGAATCAACAAAACTAGATGCGTTTGATGATGTGAGCCGTGTGATAGTTGTTACACAGTCTTGTTTAGGTTATATCTTATTTTATTATTAGGTGGAAGAAACATTAATACAACTTGGTGAGTTAGTTAGGTAGTTATAAGGATCTAATGGCCTAAAACATTTCAATTGTCTAACATTTGATCGAATGATGCAGATAGAGACAGAGTGATAACTAAGAAAGTTGTTTTCAAATAAAGATGTCTTACGACGTAATTAATGGAACATCTCCTTCTCACAGGTTATCCTCTTTCTCTATCTTGGGGATTTATGTAGATTATATAAGACAGAGAATTTAAAATTGGGTATTTATGTAGATTATATAAGACATAGACTTTAAATTTGTTGATAGGAAGTATAGTTTACTGTTGGCCTTAATGTTTGGAATAATTTATTAAATTTGAAATTAACATGTATATTATATATAAAGTGTATTTGGTATTATTATTTTTAATTGTAATCAATGTTATATAGTAGCTATTTTTTGTTGTTTAATTAAATTAGATAGAAAGAGTTGACACATTAATAATAAATAATTTGATATTCAAAGGTATAAGAAAAAATAAGCACTTAGTGAAAGTGGTCTAGTTGAAGATCTTTAACAAGATAAATATGCAAGTTAATATGTCCCAACAAATATACATCTAATAAACAAATATGCAACTTGTATAAATAACTACTAATTAAGTAGTCAATGATTTACCCAATATATTATATCTCCCATGAAATAATAATAATAATATATTAATAAATATAATTTAAGTGTTTAAATTTTTTATTTCTTTATATATATATATATATATATATATATATTATTTAAATTCACATTAAATTTGAAACCATAAATAAATATCAATACTGAAATCTTTAACAATTAAATTATGACTTAATTTTAAACCATAAAATCATCAAACCACATTTTACTAGAATTTGTTAAAACTCCAAATTGAAGATAATAGTTTACTGGAATTTGTTAAAACTCCAAATTGTATTATCTTCAATGGATGCTTGTGGATTCCAAGGTGAGCCAATGTTAAGGCTTCTAAAAGTTCTAATTCACATAACATCTTGTCACCTATTGGTGTAGTGAGAAAAATATATAGTACATAGACATTAAAATACCTTTGATATTTTAAAAGAAAAACATGGCTCAACCGGACAAATTAGGACTTCAAGATTGATAACTTTAATAAAAAGTATGGAACTTATAAATTACTACCTTGCTTTCATGCACATTTCAGATCATTTTCATTTCTTCAACATATGCACGATATTATAGTGAGTATGAGCAATAATGTTGCTCAAGTGCATTGAGATGGAGCTAGGGCCACGTTGATGAATATCCATGATTTACTGGATTAAAACTATGATGGAATCGTACCATGATTCATGAAGGTTGGATTCAACATTGGCTCTCAGTTTGTTGTGAGGTGTCGATGGTACGAAAGTTGTAATCTAGTCATAATGACAAACAATCACACGTCTGCAATAAATGAGCCATTTAGCAATAAGATCAACAAATCAATAGCTAATTAAATCATATATAAATATAAATAAAACTATTTCTAAAAAAATAAAAATAATTTCTAAAAGTTATACATTGTAAAATTCAAAAATATTTGATATGTTTGACAAAACAATAGTGGGTCAACTTAAAAATCCAATGTGTAATCCTCTGCTTGGCAGCAAGGATAATAAGGATGTGTATTTAGTTTTGTGTACAGACTTAAGGTAAGGTGATATTGGTAAGTATATGATTTCTTTAGGTAGTTTTGGTGATATTTTTAATGGATGGTAGTTTATTTTTATTTTGTTTTTTATAAAAAAATAATATATTAAAAAACGATTAAATATACAAAGGGTTTTATCAAGAAATTTTTTCAATTATTATAGAATTGTACCAAAATTAGCTATCGCCAAAAAAAATTTAGACTATTTCAAAACTGAGATTGTGAAAAAACTCTCTTTTGACTAGCCAAAATGAGTATATATATATATATATATATATATATATATATACTCATTGCACTTGATATCAACATCTTTGTGTGTAGATTAAAAAATATATAACATGATCATAACTAGAGGAAGATATATTATAACAGAAGTCTTTGATACCATCAACTAGTTGAGCAGTGCCAAAAGAACTTTGCAGCATGGAGGGAGCTTCCTTAAAATTGAATATTTAGAAATCCATTCAAAAGAGACTAATAATATTTAAACATCCTAAAGAAAAGGAAGGAAAACATTTATACAAAAATCTTCTTATTTTCCAAGTCAATGACCATTTTCAAATCCCCAAGAACCTGGAACATTTTTATACCTTTCAACAAGGCAATTGAAATAAGACTTTTGAATGTAATAAATTCAGTTCAAACAGATCCCAATTTAATTCACACTAGAGGAATGTGAATCAATACATGCATACCATATCTATACTGGTAGATGAAAACATTACTCGACAAAGTGCTTTTGGACAACAACGACACCAAATTTGAAATTATGTTTATGCTGGATGCAATGCAGCTAGAGATGGATGGACTTGGCTAAAAAAATGGAGAGCGTTGAAGCTCAACGTGGTCATCCACTTGGTCAAGGAACTTAGGAAGTAGGTTGAATATCCCATGAGGTGGATCCCTTTAAATCCCATAGATTTTATAACAATATCTTGGTTTACTAATTTTTTTTATTTTCTCTATAGTTTGTCATCCATAGTATGCTAGTTTGATAGGCTATTTCAATTTTGAACAAAAACAATATGCGATATTTTGTTCAAATTTGATTATGAACATTATAGGCAAAGAGCCTTTACATTGTCATTATTCTAGTTTCCCTAATAACAAGCTAAAGCATGCATTGCCTTTCTAAATACATATTCTCATGAATTATCAATAACAAAAATTTTCTTCTCAAAAAAGTATAATTTTTTTCTTATTTTGAAGAAAATATAAATTAAACAAAATTATAAAATATAATTCATATAATGAAATTTGTTTTATAATTTTAAAATCAATTTTTACATTATTAATATTTTAATTTTAGTTTTAAAATCAACTTCTAGATTATCAATATTTTTATAGATTTAAAGGGGCGATAGGAGGGGAAGGGATATTAATACATCCAGAAGGAAACAGTGTGGAGAAATTTTCATGGGGAAGGGGTCAAAAATCTAAAACTAGGAAAAAATGCATGGACTATTCCTAGGGGTATCTCTAGCCCAGGAGCGAGGCATCATTCTTGTAAACTCTTTTATAACTATCTGTTACTTGAAAACTAATACTCCCCTCAAAGACAACACCCTAAGCCTTTTGTGCCACCGTATCAAAATAAATCTACTCTCCTTCACTAGCTTTTCATTCTTTCATATTCCTAGAAACTTAAATTTGAAGGTAGATGAACAAGCTAATAAAGCCTATCTTTTGGATGAAGGAAAATACAAAATTAATGGTCTAAGAGGTTACACCTTAATTCCCTAATAAATTATTTCCCCCTTTTCCTCCCTCTACTATGTCTCCCCCTCATAAGCCTTGTGCCCCATCCTACCCCATCCCCTCTCCTCCTGATATAATCAATTTCGGTGTTAGCACTAAGACCCCATGCTTTCTCATGATGGTTCAATTTCATATGGACGTGGAATATGTAAGCCTCAAGCTCCATGCAAATGTGCCTTCCTTAATTCCTTGTGTGTGGAAGAGACTTTCTTGTAAGCTTGATCTCCTTGATAATTATTGTTGTAGTATCTTGGATTGCCTCATGATGATTTTTCTGCCTCGTCTGCCTCGAAGTACTAAAAGAAATAAAGAAAAAATGATGGCCATGTTGCAAATCCCATGGTATGAAGGGCATAAATCCAACTTAGGTGTCTCAGGTTCATCCATAATTGGAAATTGGAGTTTGTCAAGCACACAAAATTTTTGGTGGATTTTCTAGCGAGTCTCTCCTGTTTCAAGGGTGGTGTCTGGACGTTGGAGAAATTGGAAGCTAAACAATGAGATTTGAATAATTCGTAAGCTCTACTTATATAGTGGGAATATTATGTGGGTGCAACACCATTGTAGCTGGGTGCTCTGGCATTTTGGCCTTTCGTGGTCGGAAGTAAGCTTTCCAATTTTGGTCATCCTTGGTCCTAGGGGATTATCTCTTAGAAAAATAATATTTTATGTTATGGGCCTCTCATATGCCCTCATTCTTATTTTCAATTTTGTGTTGGCTCATTTCCTCTTCTTGAGTCTGGTTGTTATAAATTATGTTTTAATTGTCTGTGAATTTGGAAAGCTATGTTGGAACCGTCCCGTAATAGATCCCTCTTCTGGCTACCCATGGCTCTCTCCCTTCAGTCTTTCTTATCTTTTCATTTTTGTATATGAATTTGGGAGACTGTGTTAGATCTTCCTTGTCATATATCCCTTTACCGGATACCCTTGGCTTCCTCCCTCTATTCGCCTTGAATTATCAAAATAAAAACCATACAATTATAATAAAATGTGACCATGAAGGATTCTATCCTACATAACAACATGACAATAGAAATGAAATCACTAGTATCTAGGGATTAATAAGGGGCTTTAGGGTTACGATGGGGCTTTCATATGGCTTAACATTTCCCTCTACTTCAAACAATTATTGTCCTCAACACTTGACTAACAACTAGTGACTTTACATGAATACGTCATCTTCCTGTGTCATCGCTTCCACTAGTAGGATCGTCTATATGATGAGATACTCCATGATTGCTAGATTACTCAGATACTTAATACTTGTTTCAAGGATTTTTTCTACTTCTAGTATGGTTTTATCTTTTTCATTTATCTATTAAACTTCCCAACTAGAAATTAATAACATAGTCATGATCTTGAGCACGTGGAAGTCCCTTAGGAATTAATCCAAATACATTAGAATAATTGTTGATAACTATATGGAGATCCCATGATATATTTGATATTGATATTTGAACATTTAGTGAATTTTTTTTTGTAATTACACCATGGTTCTCCTTTTTGAGTAGTTTCGTCTTTCCATTATAGCTTATAACTTTAGAGGATTTCCCTTCGATACCTATGAGCTCAATTTCATTTCCTTCTAAGTTAAATATTATGAAGAGATATTGAAAATTAAAGTTCATTGTTACTAAATATTGTAACTGTTATATGCCTGATACAACATGAGAACCACCCATTTATATTTCAATCATGGAAATATCTAATAAATACTCCCCTATATTTAGCTTAATACTATGACACTTTCCTGAACAATTTATGGAACCTCCATATGCAATCATTACATGGGACTTCGGTGCTAGATATACACAACAATTGCGAATTTTTTCTAATTTGTAATTGATGAAGTTATGGGTATTGTTGAAACCAATCAACATTATTATTCTTTTATCTTGAGGGTTTATGAAGTATTGTTTATGAATAGTGCATGACAAGATATTGTTGGAGTAGTCTCGCATAGCTCTAGATCTTGTGACTATTTCAATTCTTGATCTTCTTTCTGTTTAGACTCTATGTAGAATAATTTCTCCTCGCCACATTTATTACCCTTACTGTATGTTTTGTCACAATTGAAACATAGTCCCTTTTCTTTTATTTCATACATTTGTTGAGGTGTCAACCTTATTGGTTGAGTACGATTAGGAGACATAGCATGTTCTCTATAATTATTGGTGAGCATATTTTTTATTTTAACTTTTCCTGCTAGACATAATGCATTCACTAGATTTAGATTCAAAGAGACACACCTCATGTTGGATGTTTTCCTTTAAATTTATCATAAATAGGTCTAATAAATTATCCTATAAAATATTCTTTTCCCCGAGACTCAACTTTTGGAATTGTTGAATTTTCTCTATAACTGTACCTTTTCATTGAATATTTACCAATCGGCTAAATAATGTGTTGCTCTTAACATCCCCACAATGTCCTATCAATTCCTATATATAAATGGACCAAGATATAATATAATGCTTTTTCCTTTAACAAATCCATTTGATACGATACATTTTCTTCTTGTTCTATAAACATGTATGCAATATTTACCTTTCGCAAGGATTCCACTTGGTGTAAATTAAAGTATGTATCCATCTAGAATATCCACGTTGTACAATCGTTACCATCAAATTCCTCATATCAATCTTTGGAATGTAATAGTTCCTTTGTGTTGACTTGAATCCCCAATTATGTGGATTTTGGATTGAAAAGTCCTAATTATGGTTTTGTGATTCAATATTTGTTCTCTCCAATTTCCATAAAATATTTCCCATAGGTTATTGAGTTCCAACATAATGGTTCTCCTTATTTTCATGATTTCCTTGAATCTCAATATCCCTTTTAAGAAGCATCTCCAAGAGAATATTTTCTATGGTATTCATGGAATCTTGCATTTCTTCCTTATTTTCATTCATCTTCTTTTACATTTCATCCATATTTTCTTGAAAACCTGATAAATCCACCTTTTTCAACATATAACCATCCATTTCATTAACTTTCTTCTCTAAGTGGGACAACCTAGAATCTAAGTCTTCACTTTCTTCATAAGCCCTGAATGATCCTTTGAGAGGTTTAATAATGTAGTAGATTTTAGATATATCTTTATAGCTATGTGAGAAAATAATTACAACGTGCCTTTTTAGCACAAATTTTTGTCACAAAAAAAAGAACATGCTCTTCTAATCAAAAGTTAGGTAATTTGTAAATTATGTACCTTTAAAACCTTAATTTGGAGAATATCTAAATGACTAAAATTTGTCTTCATACATATTTGATGTTTGAGCCCTTTTGAATATGAATCTTGGGTTTATATTACTATAATATTTCTTCTTTACAATTCTACTTGTGTTACCAGAATTTGATGTTCCAAGTGAAAGCTATGGTAACTTTCCTAAAACTTGCTGATTTTTGGTCTCTTCCCATGCACAAACTTGCATAGCATACCATCTGTCCAATTATTTAAATATAATTCTAAAACTTTACATGAGATACTCATATATGTTTCCTGAGATCCCTGAAGATTTCACAATAAAGCCTTAGAAAATAATTTATAGCAAAAATACTGGGCTAACCTATTTGAAATTGATTTATGGATTGTTCACAAACCCTAACTTCCACAGACTATAAATCTAAAATTGTAGTGAAACAAACTCTAAAATTCAAACTTATTGTTCCCCAAGTTTTGTCATCTGAAACCTCCCAAAAATATAAGTGTGTGTGTAGCAAAAATGTCAAACTAACCTGTTTTAAATTTATTTCAGGAGCATTCAGGAACCCTCCTCAGAGCATATCTCTGAAAGTATAGAGAAACCAGATCTGAAATTTGAACCAAATGTTGGGAAATATTTCTCCTCAATATTATACAAGATTCACCATTTGAAACATCCCAGAAAAATGTTATAGTGAAAATTCCAAACTGAACTATTTGTAATTGATTTCACGAGCATTCAAGAACCCTAACTTCCTTAAAACATATCACTGAATATATCGTTAACCAAGATGTGAATTTTGAACACAATGTTCTTTGAAATTTCCCCTCGATATGTTTCAATTTTCACCATCCAAAATCTCTTAGACAAAAATTATAGTGAAAATTCCAGGATGAACTGTTTGAAGCAACAAAACCCTATTATCATGAGCTATAATACCAAAGGTTAATGTGAACCTCGTTACTTAAAAATGATGATATATAAATAATATAATCCTACTATAAGGGGAAATCTCCTATTACAATTAATACAATGTACAAGAAAAGGTTTGATGATCCTAAGACTAGGTTTCCTTAGTGTATGTAGAAAATCCACATAGATTCAAACTGATAATTGTAATACGCTAAAAAAATATACTTGAATCTACTCTACCAATTGCCGAAACCAAGTACAATCGTGAAATCACAAAACATGAAAGAGAAATAATTTCAATATCACATTACACAAATATTTCTTAGAGAAATCCTCAGCTAAAAGCCCCGCTATCTGGAGGTTTTAACTGTCTACATAATTTATCTGTAAATGAATTCTTAAAAATAGAAAATAAAAAATAGCGATAGCATAAATCATAAAATAAATATACACAGAGATTTTCCCCTAGATCCTAAACCAGGACTACCAACTTGATTTTTCATTATATTCCTTTTAGTGATACAACACATATATATACATGCTGAAGCATTCATAAACCCCAATCCATTAACCCTGGATTAGAACAAAACTGTAGTTCCCTTAACCAGATCTACAAAATAATTTGAGCAAAAAACCATCATGCCCAAAACCGTGTGCAAGCCCATGCACAAAACCATGGGCATGTCTGCCCACCTAATATAGGGTCCAAAATTTCTAGGGGCGCTACCCCGGACCCAGTGATGGGGGGCTACCACCCCCCTGAAAACCCCCCAACAAGGGGGGATATCACCCCCCTCTTACCCCCTACTTCACACTTGATTCTAATCATGGAAAGAATATAACACACACCCAACATTCTCCCACTTGTTGTTTTCTTTCCACATGGGACCACAGGAGAGCTTAGTCATTGGTCCAACCCTGCAACACCCATTGTTTCTCTACACCAAGAGAACTTCTCAATGCTCATAGACTTCATCAATGCATCTGCAACATTATTCAAAGTGTCGACCTTTACCAGCAACACCTTTTTATCCTCAACCATATCTCTCATAGTGTGATTTTTCTTTGAATGATAAGCATGGTTCTTAGCCAAGAAAATTGCACTTTGGCTATCAGATTCTATCCTTATGGCTCGCTACACCAACCCCATACTTGAACACAATCTCTGCAACCAAATTGCTTCCTTGCTTGCATGAGTGGCTTCCATGTATTATGCCTCTGCAGTTGAAAGAGCCACTACAAACTATATTTTACTCATCCAACTGACTGCACCTCCAAATAGGATAAACACATACCCACATGTAGATCTTCTTTGATCTAGATATCCAGCCCAGTCTATATACCAAAGCCGCGAATGTCCAAAATTTTTTCCAATCTTGGTCTGCCTTAGTAGCACAAACGATAATCACTAGTGCCACGAAAATATATGAAAACCCGATTTATTGTTGTCCAATGCTCCTTCCTTATTTTTGACATAAACCCACTCAATAATCCCACTACATGTGCAATGTATGGTCAAATACAAACCATTTCATACATCGGGCTACCCACTACACTTGCATATGGAACACGGGACATGTCCTCTTCTTCTTCTTTTGTCTTGAGACACTGTTAGCAGATATACTAACACCTAGAGGAATATGAACCTTTACCGGTTTACTATCCTACATATTGAACCTCTAAAATATTGTCTCAGCATAGTTCCTCTAGTTTAACCAGAGCTTCCTCTTTTCCAGATCTCGTTTGATTTCCATGCCCAAAATATAGTTTGCAGCACCAAGATCCTTCATGTCAAATTTAGAGAACAATTGGGTCTTCAAATCCTGGATAATTTCTTTTTCATTTCCAACCAGAAACATATCATCCACATACAAGACCAAATAAATAACACGGTCACCAATTAATTTAAAATACACACAGTGATTCTCTTTTCTTATGGTCAAGCCAAGTCCCCGTATATAGGTATACATTTCTGATACCACATCCTTGGTGACTATTTTAAACCCATTTAGAGACCTTTTTTAATATGCATACTAGTTCTTTCTTACCCTTCACCAAAAATCTTTCAAGTTGCCTCATATATATCTCCTCTTCCAGATCCCCATGAAGAAATGTTGTCTTCACATCCATTTATTCTACCTCAAAATAAAATGCAACAACAATAGATAAAAGTAATCTAATAAAAGTAACCTTGGAAACAGGAGAAAAAATATCACCAAAATCAATTCCTGGTACTTGGGAATAACCTTTTTCTACCAAACGATCTTTGTATTTCTCCACCTTGCCTTCTGCATTCATCTTCTTCTTAAACACCCATTTTCTCCCAATAGGCTTCCTTCCAACTAACAACTCCACCAGATCCCATGCCTCATTTTTGTGTAAGGATGCCCTTTCATTAACCATGGCCTCCTTCCAGAGTTTCCCATCCTTTGAATCCACTTCCTCCCTAACAGCTTTGGGATCATCATCAATGATAGTTAAAGAAAAAATTGAACAGAAAGAATATGGACTATACATTTCTGGTTTCCATGTTTCTCCAACTGATCTTCTCACAGCTAGAGTTTGTGGCTCTTTGTCTTCTGAATCTTGATCTGTTGTAGAGTCTAATTCTTCCTCCTTTATCTAAAACTATATCTTCTCAGGTTCCTTTAGTAGGACTTCATGTTTAACAAAATATTTCACCTCTCTAAACACCACATCTCGGCTGTACACAACCTTCCTTATTTATGGGTTCCAAATCTTGTAACCTTTTAAACCATCCTTATACCCAATAAAGATTCACCTTTCAAATTTATTATCCAACTTGGTCATTTTCTCCTTTGGAACATGTACATATGCATCACATACAAATGCTCTCAAATGTGAAAGAGAGGGTTTCTTACCAGTCCATACCTCATGTGGAGTCTTATCCTCCAATGTTGATGAAGGTGATCTATTAACTAGGTAACATGTACTCTCCACTACCTCTGCCCAGAATTCCTAACCTAACCTGGAACCACTGAGCATGCTTCTTTCCTTTTCTATCGACGTTTTGTTCATTCTTTCTGTAACTCCTTTTTGTTGAGGTGTGTATGGAGTAGTCTTATGCCATGCTATACCACACTTTTTTACAAAACTCTTCAAATTCGCTCTTACAGAACTCTCCACCATTATTTTTCTCAGCACCTTTATCTTCTTCTTTGTTTAGTTTTCCACTAGAGCTTTAAATTCTTTAAATTTGTCAAAGTCTTCAGATTTATTCCTCAAGAAATATATTCATGTATTCCTTGAGAAGTCATCTATGAATGAAACATAGTACATAGACTTACTCAGTGATGGAACCAAATTAGGCCCAAACACATCACTGTGCACAAGCTCTAATATCTTGTTTGCCGTCTTAGCACCAGAAAGAAGACTCACCTGATTTTGCTTCCCACATACAGAATTTTCACAGAAATCAAAATCTAGAGAGAAATTATGCATACCTTCTTCCATACCATTACCATGTAGTATCTAAAGTCCCTTCTCTGCAATATGTCCAAGAATTTGATGCCATAACATGGTCTTTTCTCCAGAGACTGCTAGGAATTTTGCTCCACTTTCAGGAACCATATAACTATTGCACCCATCAATAACAGTGCTACCCAGAAGCTTGTACAAAGTTCCAATATGAACTCCTTGAATTAATACCAGTTCTCCTTGAACCATCTTGTAGGTTTATTTCTTGAACAATGTTTTTACACCTGCATCATCCATCTTGATTACATAAATCATATTTCCAACCAATGTAGGAATATGCAGAACACCAGGAAGTGTTCTAATCCTTCCACCTTGAAGCTTCAACTTGAATTTTTTGTGTTTGACGATTCTGGCCTTCCTATCATCCCCTAAGAAGACATCACCACCATCATACTTCTCATGCTCCCAAAACCACTCCCTATGGGGAGTGAAGTGAAGGGATGCGCATGAGTCAATGAACCAATGACCATGCATCATGATCTACATGTGTATTTCAAGAAGAAGCCAAATGCACATCTCAGGCTTCATCTGAGATGGTTTTTGCCTCTACATAAGGAGCATCATCAAATCCCTTTCCTTTCTCAGGAGCTTTAGATCTGCATTCCTTTTTGAATTGACCTTCCTTTTCGCATTTCCATCACACCTTTACAGGATTTCCTGGAGACTTAGATCTCCCTCTAGATTTATATCTCCCACTCGAAAACTTATTTTTGTTTCTATTCTGGGACCTTCCTCATACAGATAAGGCATATCCATTCCAACCCTCCATATTTTCCTTCTCATTCCCTCTGACAGCAAGGCTGAGACAATTTCATCAAAATTCAAGGTAGTTTTATTGCTACCTATTGCAATAACCATATTGTCCCATGAATCTAGTAGAGAACACAGAAAAATGATGGACTTATATTCATCTCAGATTTTAATATCAACATATGAAAACTAACTTACCACAATATTGAAGGCGTTCAAATTCTCTATCACCAAGTCTCCATCCTTCATCCTCAGGTTATAAAACCTTTTCCACAGGAACAATTTATTCACCGAATACTTAGATTGGTACAAAGTCCCTAACTTGACCCACAAAATCTTCGTTGTATCTTACCAGATACATTCAACAATACTGAATCTAAGATACACAACCATATTGTGATCTTTTCCTTTCGATCAAACTTCGCCCAGTCTTCATGTTAAAATTGGACAACTAGGTCCAAACTCCAGGTTCTGATGCTCAGATGAAGATACAAATATTCTTATTGGGTTCCTCTTTCGGAGAGGTGTAAGATTGATCTAAAATTTATCTTAATCTGATGAGCAACACATTTATTTTGAATTTATTTTTAATAATTTCAAATATGTGCAGGTCGGCCTTAAGGTTTTACACCCCCAGCAGATGTGTCACACACCCTCAGTGATTGGTATAAATAGAGTCAACGTTGGAGGACTTTCTCACTCATATCATCCTCACACATCATCTCCTCTTCTGATTTAGTACGAGCTCCTTGGAAGCAGTTTTGGTTCACACGTTGGAAAAAAGGATGAATTTACTGCAGCTAGGGTTTGGACGAATTTACTATAGCTAGGGTTTCCACGCAAGTTTGACCAGCATTGACTTTGGTCAACGCATGGTCTATAAAGGCTGAAAATTGGTGGAGACTTCGATTTTGGAAGGCCGTACACATTGGCACAAGAACCGAGGTCAAAATTTTGACCAAAGACCGAGCTGTGTTGACTTTATTGCTGTTGTCCTGTGTTGGCTTTTCTGGACAACGTTGACTTTTCTGGGGTTGAATTTGAGTTGACCATGTGGCTGTTTTGAGGGCTATTGTGACACATGTTGGGTTGGCTAACCAAGGATACTTTGTTGGTTGAAGCATCCTGTTGACTGTCGTAATGCACTACCACATTTTTTTGTTTTTGGTTTGTCTTATGTAGATCCACTAGTATGTTCTATCAACATTTTACTTGATTTTTTATGTGATTGCTGTAGTGAAAAGTAAAGTTGCATCAAGCATAGAACATCTACATAAATTTACATGGTATTAGAGCTGAGGTGAAGACAAGCCCTATTAGTAGCAATCACCGAATAGGATAATGGGTTCCACAAATTATGGCTTCAAGGAGGATGACAAATTGACTGGGAAGGATGAATTCCATGCTTGGAAGATGATATTGGATCTCAAATTGGAAGACCAAGATGTCATGGACTATGTGCACGGTAAAATCCAAGAACCTCCATCCACTGCTACTGTTGCTGCCAAAACAAAGTACAAGAAGGGGGAGATCAAAGCAAAGCTGATGATGAGGGAATCCATTCATAAACGTTTGGTGGCCTACATCTCTGAATTGGGCACATCCAAAGAGATGTATGATAAATTGATCCTCATGTTCAAGAAAAACAATACGAATCAAGTACTATTCTTCAAGAATCAATTGAAGAATCTGAAGAAAGGAAGGGATGAGTCTATCCAATCATACTTTCTGAAGCTGATCGAAATCAAGAACAATCTGCTAGCTATCGGGGAGAAAATAATTGATCTAGAGATGGTGCTCACCGCACTTAGAGGGCTCTCATCCGAATGGCATGTGTTCAACACTACCATTCTAAATAATAATGTGATACTTGACTTTGAAAAAGTATTGTCAAGATGCGTTCAAGAAGAATAAAGAATGAAGGAGTATGGAAATGAAGGAAATGTTGCATACACTACTCATTCTAGAAAGAAGAACTCTGGTGGCCCAAAGAACAAAGTAAAAGCAGGGGCCCAAGGGAAGAAGGGAAAGAGCTTCACTTGTCATAGGCCTGGTCACTATGCTAGAGAATTTCCTTTCAAGAAGGAATCTCTTGATGGTGATGACAACAAAAACAACCAGAGGAATGGAAATCAAAGGAACACCAGGTCCAAGGGAAAGAGGAAGGATCCCTCTGGCAGAAATGATCAACCTTTCAAAAGGTCAAGAAACTCTAAGTATGAGGAATCACATGTTGTTGATAAAAGAAATGAATACATTCTTGTATCTTCCCTCTCTGCTGCATCTCCACCCGACACTATGGATGTCTAGTTGATAGATAGTGGTGCCTCAAGACACATCACTAGGTTCAAGGAAGCACTCTATGATATGGTTGAGAAGGATACTAATCTGGAAATTATGCCTAGAGATAATGCCACATATCCCGTAAAAGGGACAGGGACTGTGACCCTCCACTTGTCTTAAGGTCAAGTCCTCCACTTGCAGGATGTACTCTATGTACCAAATTTGAAGAAGAACCTTGTCTCTATATCATCCATGGAAGACAAAGGTTTCAATGTGGCATTCACTGATGGAAAGGTGCTCATGTGGAAGAAGAGATTCAAGAAAGCTATCTCGATTGGGTTTAGAGTTGATACACTCTACCAGGTGGGAGGAAGTCCACTGGGAGCTATGACATGTGATATTATCTGACAGACTGAACTATGGCACCGAAGGTTTGAACACCTTCACTTCAAAGCCCTTCCCAAAGCAAGGAAGGTGGTGACAGGGATGCCCGAGTTTCCAAATAATTATGAAGGTGTATGTAAGGGTTGTGTCGAAGGAAAGCATACAAGGGTACCTTTCCCCTCAAGTGTCACAAAGACATATGATGTCTTGCAATTGATCCATTCTGATCTATCTGGTATGCCGCCCATGACATCCTTGGGAGGATGTTCATATTATATGACGTTCATAGATGACTTCTCTCGCAAAACCTGGATATACTTCTTAAAGAAGAAGGATGAGGTTTTCATGTGGTTTCGTACCTTCAAAGCCTTGGTGGAAAATATGACAGGGAAGAAGATCAAGATTTTGAGAACTGATAATAGCATTGAATATGAGGCAAACGAGTTCAAGGACTTTTGTAGAGAAGCTGGCATTAAGAGGGAGACCACAACTGTCTATACTCCTGAGAAAAATGGTGTTGTTGAACAAAAGAACAGGACCATTGTGGAAGCTGCCCGTGCCATGCTATGTGACCAAGGTCTACCGAAGTTTCTGTGGGGAGAAGCTGCGAACATTGCGGTGTATATACAAAATCGATGCTCGCATTCCGCTCTAGAATCCAAAACTCCCGAAGAGGTTTTCTTTGGTAAGAAAATTTACGTCTCACATTTTAGAGTTTTTTGATGTACTGTTTACTTTCATGTGCCGAAAGAAAAGAGAAGTAAGCTGGATGCTTCTGGGAAGAAAGGAATGTTTGTGGGCTATAGTGAAACTTCAAAGGCCTATAGAGTCTATGTGCCTGGTTAAAGGGAAGTGGATATATGCCACGATGTCACCTTTGACGAAGATAATTCCCTGAGGAAAGTAGTCAATCTTCCAAGATCTGAGGAAGATCATGAAGCAAGGCCTGGAAATCAAGAGGAACCAAAGGATAAAACAATGCCTGATGTTGAAGGACTGATGGACCCAATTGATCCACCTCCTTCACTAGGAAAGATACCACCATGGCTCAGGGACACTCTCGAGGATGTTGAGGGACATGCGGCCCCAAGGGGGACATTCCGTGAAAGCAAGAAGCCAAGTAGATACCAAGGGTATCTAGTAGCCATGAGTACTATTGTACAATCCGAGCCTGGATCCTTTGAGGAAGCCATAAAGCGTCAAGTCTAGAAGGATGCTATGCACGAAGAGTATGAGTCCATAATGAAGAATGATGTCGGAAGGACAAAGAATTTTTCACCTCGAAATGGCTCTATAAGATCAAGCATGGATTTGATGGAAGTGCTGAAAAGTTCAAGGCAAGATTTGTTGCCCATGGCTTCTCTCAAAAGGAAGGCATAGATTATGATGACATATTTTCACTTGTGGCTTGATATACCACCATTCGATCTATTATAGCCCTTGCTACTACGTAAGGATGGAGTATTCATTAGATGGATGTGAAGACCGCATTTCTGCATGGTGCGATAAAGGAAGAGGTATATGTGGAACAACCTCTGGGGTTTGAATTCCAGGATCAGGACACCCATGTCTGCAGGTTGAATAAATCCCTCTATGGTCTGAAGCAAGCACCCAGAGCTTGGTATGAGAGGATAGATAGCTACTTGATGAAGCTGGGATTCGCTTGAAGTAATGTTGATCCGAACCTTTACTTCAAGGTTGTCAAAGGGAAGCCTCTCATTCTGGTGTTGTATGTGGATGACCTCTTCCTAACAGGTGCTGACCCTCTCATTCATCAGTGTAAGAGGGAGCTCGCTGCTGAGTTTGATATGAAGAACCTAGGACTCATGCACTATTTCATAGGCCTGGAGGTCTGGCAGAGACTTGGCGAGATTTTCCTTTCTCAAGGAAAATACATTGTGAAGCTTCCGGAAAGATTTGGTATGGTGGACTGCAAGTCCGTGTTGACACCAATGGAGCTCAACTTGAAGAAGTTGAGTGGCAGCGCTACTGGGCCCATATTGTCAAATCCTACTGAGTATCGTCAACTCATAGGGGCCCTAAATTTCTTAGTGAACACCCGTCCAGATTATGTTTTGTAGTGAACACTTTGAGTCAACAGATGGTTGAGCCTCATCACTTTCACTAGGTTGGTGCCAGGAATATTTTGAGATATCTTCGAGGCATGATAAACCATGGGCTGAGATACATTGTCGGGAGCATGACACTCCTTGGATATACTGACGCGATTGGGCTGGCAGTGTGGTGGATCGTAAGAGCACATCGGGATGTTGCTTCAATCTTGGTTCTACTTCGATCTCATGGATGAGGAGGAAGCAGAAGTCGGTGGCTTTGAGCACCGTAGAGGCTAAATACATTGCAGCAAGTATGGCCTGTTGTGAAGCAGTTTGGTTGCGAAAGCTCTTTAGTGAGCTGTTCGGACATGTGCTAGATACCGTCGTGATCCTCTGTGATAACCAGAGTGGGATTCGTTTGTCCGAGAATCCAATGTTCCATGATCGATCCAAGCATATTGATATCCAGTACCACTTTATCCGGGATATGGTACAACGAGGCACCGTGAGGCTCGATCATATAGGAACTAATGAGCAAGTCACGAATATTCTCACTAAGCCTCTGGGGAAGGTCAAGTTCCTAACCTTCCGTGAGAGTCTTAGTATTGTGGAACGACCCTATTATGTGGGTCCTGTTGGAAGATAAGCTCTGGAAGCTCTAGGGGGCTTTGGGGATAGCTTCTCAGAGCTATAAGCACTCATGGGGCTAGGCTTGCCAAAACTTGTGGTGCTTCTGCCCCACCGTTATAATGTTTGATTTGGTTCACCTCTCATTATCTGTGCCCCATATTCAACCTACCCATTGAGTTCAACACTCATGGGAAGTACGTCTCATTTAGCCAATGAGGTGGGAAAACCTAGAGACTAGTAGCAAAGAATGATGGACACATCAGAGATTTCCGTACTCTCTATCTAGGATGGCACGGTCCAACCACTTGATCTGGGATCAAGTACAGTGAGGTTTCATACGTCCAACTGACTTTGGGTTAGGTAAACCAACTTCGGGTTGGTATGAGACTCCTTGTGAGTCTGATAGAGGTTTCAGACCTCTAGGTTGAATCTGTCAGTCGAGGAATGATGTCTTTGTGACTGACCCACTTCTGTTCTGAAATAAAGAGGTCGGCAAAGCAAGTTACGGCGGGATGATGCACAATGTTTGATTGCACAGGTGGATGGAGTTCTCCCTAGTTGAGAGGGAGTGTTAAAATTGGACAACTAGGTCCAAACTCCAGGTTCTAATGCTCATATGAAGATACGGATATTCTTATTGGGTTCCTCTTTTGGAGAGGTGTAAGATCGATCTAAAATTGATATTAATCTGATGAGTATAACATTTATTTTGAATTTATTTTTAATAATTTCAAATATGTGCAGGTCGGCCTTAAGGTTTTACACCCCCAACAGATGTGTCACACACCCTCAGTGATTGGTATAAATAGAGTCAACGTTGGAGAACTTTCTCACTCATCTCATCCTCACACATCATCTCCTCTTCTGATTTAGTACAAACTCCTTGGAAGCAGTTTCGATTCACACGTGGGAAAGAAGGATGAATTTACTGCAGCTAGGGTTTGGACGAATTTACTGCAGCTAAGGTTTCCATGCAAGTTTGACCAGTGTTGACTTTGGTCAACACATGGTCCAAAAAGGCTAAAAATTGGTGGAGACTTCGATTTTGGAAGGCCGTACACATCGGCACAATAACCGATGTCAAAAGGTTGACCAAAGACCGAGCTATGTTGAATTTCTTGCTGCTTTCCTGCGTTGAATTTTCTAGACAACGTTGACTTTTCTGGGGTTGAATTTGAGTTGACCGTGTGGATATTTTGAGGGCTATTGTGACACATGCTGGGTTGGCTGACCAAGGATAATTTGCTGGTTGAAGCATCCTATTGACTGCCATAACACACTACCACATATTTTTGTTTATGGTTTGTCTTCTGTAGATACACTGGTATGTTCTATCAACATTTTACTTGAATGTTTATGTGATTGTTGTAGTGAAAAGTAAAGATGCATCAAGCATAGAACATATACATAAATTTACACTTCATCTGAAATTTCTGTTGGTTTAGTACGCGGATCTACCGCGATCCAATGATCTTTATCTACTAGCATATCCTCCATCTTGAGCTTCCACAACTCAAAACTTTGACCATTAAATTTCTTGATCTCTATCTTTCCACTGCTCGCCATCTTCTTTCATCGCAAGAATGGTTCCCACAAATCTCCCACTGAACTGGGTCTACCACAGGCCCAAGAAAAAAACCCCTTAGTAGAAAAGGCATCCCCTTGAAGCTGAAACAACTCTGATACCAAATTTAGTTTTTAACCCTATACATAAATTATCTGAAAATGAATTTTTAAAAACAGAAAATAAATAATAGCGAGAGCATAAAACATAAAACATATATACACAGATATTTTCCCTCGCATTGCAAACCAGGACTACCATCTTTATTTTTCATTATATTCCTTTTGGTGTTACAACACATATATATACATGTTTAAGAATTCATAAAACCCAATCCATTAACCCTTGATTAGAACATAATCGTAGTTCCCTTGACCGGATCTACAAAATCTCATGAGCAGAAAACCATCATGCCCAAAACCATGTGAAAACCCATGCCCAAAACCATAGGCGGGTCCGCCCAACTAGTATAGGGTCCAAAAAAAATTCTCGGGGTGCTGCCTCGGACCTCGTGCAAGGGGGCTACCACCCCCCTGCTAACCCCTCGATAGGGAGGGATGCCACACCCCCTGCTGCGCCCGACACAAGCGTAGGGAGGCTCCCGCCCCTCTCTTACCACACAATATATGTGGAAATAATATAACACACACCCAACACTATCTGTATATTGCATAAGTAAAAAAAATATGAGAATATTACAATTCTTTATTCCAACCAGAGAAAAATCTACACTATCTCTATCTGTCTCACTGATTCCTAGACAAGCCTATTTCAATACTTAACCAATTTTCTGCCCTCTAGGATCGGTATTTCCTTGCGTTGTTTCCTTGGGTAATTAGGCCCTATTAATTATGGAAATTCCCAATCCATACTACGCAATCCATTAGGGGCCTTCCTATGACTACATGCACTACCTGCATAATTTGGATGATTATACAATTGATAGTACACTGCCCTTGACCTACAATCTCAACTAGGTCTTTCTCAGAACTTGCATGTATGAGCTATTTATGAGTGAAGCATCAATTGATTGATTGATAACGAGATGTGGTTCAATTCCAAGTTCCACCTTTTGACCTCTCACTAGTTCATCCATTAATTAAAATTAGTTAAACTGATTTTAACTCAGATAAACTAGGTTAATTAATTACAACTCAAAATAAACTCAACCAGCGCTCCTATTTTGTAGGAGACACTCTACATGACTCAAGTTAGACCCTAAACTCGAATTAACTAAACCAAGTAAGTCATATAACTTATTTAACTCATACAAGTTGTCTTCTGATGTGGGATTACAAATTTATTCTAATTTAATTCAAGGGAAAATTAAATTAGAATCTTTTCTGGTTTCTATTTTCAACATTCCCTCTCAACAAGAAAGGCATTATCTGATACCCCAATCCTGCCTCTATGGAAATAAAATCTTCCTCTTGACAGTGCCTTCGTCAAGATGTCTGCATCCTGCTCCTATGTAGGAATGTACTCTAGCATCATGATCTCCCTATGCACACAATCTCTTAGATGGTGGTACCAGATGTTGATATAATTGGATCTATCATGAAAAAATGGGTTAAATGAAAGTGTGATGCAACTATGGTTGTCACAATAAATCACTATAAGATCCATCTATTGACCAAACAACCCTACAAGGATTTTCCTCATCCAAATAGCCTCAAAAGCTGCTTGAATAGCAGCCATGTAATCTTCTTCTGTTGAACTGAGTGCAACCGATTTCTTCTTCTTGTTATACTAGGAAATTGTTGCTAACCCAATACCTAATATTATGCATGATGTGCTCTTCCTTACAGATGGAATCCATACCCAATTTTCATTTGTGAAGCCTTGCAGCTTCACTCCCTTTGTTAGCCTGTGCCGAATACCAAACTAAATGGTGCCTCCGAGGCATCTCAACACATGTTTGGTTGCCTTCCAATAGATCTTGGTTGGCTTAACCATTGCTTAACTAAGCTGGTTAACCTCATAACACATGTTCGGTCGTTTGTTCACCAAGTACATAGGTGAACCCTCAAGCTGCATGTAAATGGTAATTTCTACCACTCCACCTGAAGTAGCATCTTCCTTCCTCCAATTCCCTTCTAGAGGAGTCTTTGTAGGTCTTCTGCTCTCCATGTGAAAATTCTTTAGTATCTCGTTGGCATACTTGCACTAAGAGACAAACAGTTCCCCATCTCTTTTCCAAATTTACAAACCAAGTAAATAATGCAAGAGCCCCATGTCTTTCATCTCAAATTCTCTTGAAAAATCATCTTTGCATTAATTTATCCATTTCTCATCAAAGGTTAGAATTAAATCATCGACATATAATACTACAATAAATAATTTACCTTGGTAAAGGTTCGCATCTTCTTCACTTATGGTGAAGCCCAACTCAATGAAATGGTTTTTGATCCTAGTGAACCAAGCACAGGGTGCTTGTTTTATTCCATACAACACTCGCTTGAGTATGCACACATGTGACTCTCTGTCAAAGGTATAAAATCCTTTCAGTTGCTCTATGTACACCTCTTCCTCAATCACTCCATTGAGAAAAGTTGTATTTACATCCATATGATGTATTTTCCATCCCATATGCACTGAAAGTGATATAATAGATTTGATTGAACAGTACCTTGATACTGGAGAAAAGGTCTCCTCATAATCTATTCCCTCCACCTAATAGAACCCCTTGGCCACAAATTTTGCCTTGTGTTTCTCAACACTCCTGTATGCTACTTAATTCACCTTGTAGATCCACCTATATCCTACAACTGACTTTTCCTTTGGTCTTGGGACAACTTCCCATGCATTGTTGTTGAAAATGGATTCATACTCCTCAACCATGGCATCAACCCATACTATTTTCTACACTTCTTCCTCGAATTATGATGACTTAGTATTTACACACTCGATCATAAGAGCCATGCAGCCGGTGTATTGATCTAGGGACATTCTCTGCTTGTGCTCTGATGTGGGTGCTCCCACATTGTCTCTATCATCATTCATCAACCTGTCAGCCTCTCTGGTGCACTTAACTCCATCTCTAGATGTCTCTACATGAGTTGGTGATTCCACTCTCTACTCCTCTGCTTTTGGCTGGTCCACATTTTGAGGTTCTTCTTTTGGAGCTAAAAGATCCTCATTTGCATGCATATGAAGATACCTCTAAAGGGAAATTTGCATGGAATTTCCTTCATCGAATTTCACATCTCTACAAACCAATTTCATCCTGTGAGATGGAAGGTACACCTAATAGTTGTGAGGTGTATCCATGTACCCAAAACTTATGCCCAATCTAGCTATTGGTTCCATTTTTACCGTGCATCCTTGGCAACATGACAGTAAACTAATGAACCAGAAATTATAAAGTGTGCCACATCTAGCTTCTTACCAGAAAAGGCTTCCTTTGTTGTACTCATCCTGAGGATCTGATGAGGATTCCTATTCTACAAATACATAACTGTGTTACATGATTCTGCCCACAAGAGCAATGGTATGCCTTGATCTTGTAAGATCACCCATGCAACTCCCACAATAATTTTGTTCTTCCTTTCTGCAACCCCATTCTATTGTGGGTTATGAGGTGCTATTAGCTCTTGTCGATTTCCTTATGATGCACATAAATTATTGAATTCATTCAACACATATTATCCACCATTTCCTCTCCCGAGAGCCTTCACTTTCTTTCCTATGTATTTTTCAACAAGTGCGTTAAAATCACAAAATTTTGAGAACGTCTGGTCTTTCTTCTGCATGAAGAATATCCAACACTTGCATGAAAATCATCTACAAAAATCACATAATACCAATTTTTGGCCATGGAGGCTTTTAAGAATGGTGCACACACATCTGAGTGAACTCTTTCAAGGATCGCTTGCGCTCGACTATCCTTATCATGAAAGGTGGCTTGTCGTACTTCCCCAATCTAAACCCTTTTCATGTATCACACTACTCAAGTACACCCTTGGGAAATCCTATAGAAATATTCTGCATGATATTCAAAGCTTTGTGGTGTAGATGGCCTAATATTCTATGCCATAACTCATCGATGGCTCAGATCTCCACCTTCTATGCTTTCGTGCTCAAGGAAACACAATCTACTACATCCAATTTATAGAGGTTCTTTACCCTAACCCCAATATTATTCACCCGTATCATGTCTATGTGATGAAGGAACTCCTTTCCTTTAATAAATATCACATCATAGCCACGGTCTTCCAACATATCAAATGAAACTAAGTTCTTCTTATAACCAGGAACATACATGACATATTTTAATGTGATAGGAGAATCAGACTCTCCTTGAAAGATAATAGTACCGATGAGGGTCATGATATAGTTCCCATCATCTCCCATATTAATGTGCATTTGGAGGTCCTTCTCCTCCAATTCGTTGAAGAAATCTTTGTTTCCAGTCATATGGAATGAAGCTCCACTATCTAAGTACCACACACAACCTATTATCACCTAATTTCAGTTTTTTTAATATTTTTTTGATTTAATGTTGAAAGCTCCATTGTCAGCATTAAGGGTTTTAATAAACATGTTTGATACTTTTACAATATTTTGGAATCCTACATGGTTGAGAGACTGATGTTTTTTACAATGAGGATATCAAAATTTTCTAATTTCTCTGACAGGTCGATTGTCAGCAATTAAAGTTTTTTTTAAATATCCAAAATGCTAACTTTGATGACCACGTCAGCATCAATGCAGGTGTTTCTGATATGTTTGAAAGGGTAAAATTACGATGTGTAATGATGTTGGCTAACTATAATAATTAAAGGTATGGTATATTTTATCACTCTCAATTTTTCAAATTTTTTTTCGATAGGGTCATCATAAACTTCACCTTGTCTCATTAGGTTAGATCATTTATTTGATGAAAAATTAACTTAATAATGTTTATTATAGGTCATATACACTTCATTAGTATTATCATTAGGTTCATATCCACAATAATCCACCTTGGGTTCACTTGCATAGTCATCAAATTAGAAAAATGGCCACTTGTCTGTTTTTAGAGAATTCCGCAGCACATATAACTATAAAGATGAAAATTATGCTTTTTGAGGAGGGTAAGAGGAATTTTGAACCAAGTTTTATTTATCATCCTTCATCATATCAATTTCCAGACTTACTGGTGAAATTTTGAAGAGAAATGAGAATTTTGAATTTTCTACACTTTAGGTGTTTTCGTAGCGCTAGCAAGGCTTGAAGCCCAAAAAGTTCTATGAAATTTATGAAGACGGATTTTTGATAAAAATGGTGGTTAAAATTGAAATTAAAGCTTGGGAAATTTTTTTATTAGCTTTTTAAACCTATCAAATAGATCCATGAAAGAAAACAGAGCTAAGAGGTGGTGGAAATTGGTAAATTAAATTTTCTACCAAAAGTTGCTATGACACTGCCTTGTTTTCCCTTGTTTTGGCAGCAAGTTGAATTTTGAAGGAATTTCGTCTTGAAGTGGTGCATTCAAGGTCAGCTAATCACATGTGGAGGTCAAAGATGGTCAGGAGGATATTTTCATACAGGTTTGGTCCACAAAGTTGTCCAACTCATCTTCAAATTATCAATTCATCATGGAGGTATTTCATCATGTGTGATGGCAGCATCTCCTTAAAAGTAGGAAGACCTGTTTCATGAAGCCCTCCTAACATGTTTTAAATTATCATGGCACCTGAAAGTAAAATTTATTGGCAAAATTGTTTAAAACAGAGGCGCTACGAAAATTTGCTACGAAATGAGCGATACAAAATTTTATGTACATGACTATTTTAGTAGTAAACTTCAAGTTTGATTTTCTAACCAAATGAAAAATGATTTTGGAAATATGAAAGAGGTTTTTAAACTCTGCAAACAGAAATATCCCTAGGAAGTCTCCAAGTGATGTAATCATATTTGAAATAGGTCTCTGAGGTGGGAATTCGAAGTTAGAAAGGTGGAAAATCATTTGTAGGATTCCTCACTCTATAAATGAGATAGTTTTAGAGTTAGAAAGGGTTGATAGATGTTATGTATGCATTAATATTGTAATCTTTGGCTATTGGTAATATACTTTTGCAGCAGCTTGTTTCAGACCCAAGATTCATTGTATGTTCTTGTCTGTGCTTGTTTAGCTTAGTCCTTTTGATATTTGTGCAGTGGCTCATGTGTAATCACTTGGAATTCAGTAATATGCTCCAACTTCCTGTACACATGTAGTTTGTTGTTTTGTCCTTCATGTGTGATTTGATAAGAATATAAGTGTCTTGGCTTCCATGTAGTTTTTTGTTTTGTAATTGAGGTTTACACTGACTCCATGCCCAATGGTAGTGATTCCTTGCATCATTCACCTACTTTGAACACATAAACACCCAAAAAAGAAACCATCAGAGTTAGCCATCTGCATTTAAACTTTATTGAAAATCATTTATTTTTTCTTTAAGAGAGCCCTCTTAGACTGGATAGGCTAATTTCCAGTTGCAAGTGGTCTGAAATAGTTACTCCAAGTTGACCATTGAAGCAGCCCAACAGGAAATAATTTCATGATAACATTTTGGTGCCATTTCCGGGGAACGAAGGTGTAAATTTTCACTAGGAAGAACGACAAAGTTTCAGTTCTAAGGTCTGAGAGAAGCAGACACTTAGGCACATATTTTTTGTATTTATACTCTGGTGACTCCACACATCAAATAATCAATTGGAAGGTGACTCCAATGCTTGAAGATCAGTAGCTTGATGAAGTTCCAAGATGAGTTCCATTGCAAGAATGAATGCGAGGTATGCCCCTATGAATTGGTCTCACATCCCTAGTTTTCCAAATCCTATGCCAAAATTAAATTGGTTAACTTATCTTCCCATATTTAAAGATGAAACGAAAGAAAATTCTGCTCTTCACTTGGTTAGATTCCATATGCATGTATGCAAGACTTAAGGTTCATTTTCCTGAGGATTGTCTCATGAAGATGTTTATGGTCACTTTAGAGGGAAAATTATGGTCTTGGTGCGAAAGCCTGCCAAATGGTTCCTTACATTCTCTTGCTGATTTCCATGTTGCATTTTATTAGATGTATAAAGAAATTCATTATTCCTTATTGCTGGTCAAAGACTGTTGTAAAAATTTTGTGAGTTTTATTGAATACTTGGAGAAGTGTTATGAAGATGATGAGTTCATGGATGAGGAAATTTTAGAGGCCCTTCATGACAATCCTTTTCATCACCAAGAAGAAAGGGTAGCCTCTCTCTTGGATAAAAATGAAACCCAACAGGAGTTTATCTAAGGAAATCATGTTACATCTTCTGAGTTTGATGAACATTTGCAGCAGACTTGTCAGTCTTTTGATAATCAGGAATATGAGAATCATTTCCAAGAGCAGGAGGAAATACTGGAAGATAATTGCTATAATCTTTAGGTGAAGGAAGAAATTTATTCTTCATGTCATTCCTTGCATCATTCGCCTACTTTGAACACATAAACACCCAAACAAGAAACCATCAAAGTTAGCCATATGCTTTTAAACTTTATTGAAAATCATTTATTTTTCCTTTGAGAGAGCCCTCTCAGACTGGATAGGCTAATTTCCAGTTGCAAGTGGTCTGAAATAGTTACTCCAAGTTGACCATTGAAGCAGCCCAATAGGACACAATTTGGTGATAACATTTTGGCATCGTTGTTGGGGAACGAAGTTGTAAATTTTCCCTGGGAAGAATGACAAAGTTTTAGTTCTAAGGTATGAGAGAAGTAGGCACTTAGGCACATATTGGTTTTATTTATGCTCTAGCGACTCCACACATCAAATAATCAATTGGAAGGAGACTCCACTACTTGAAGACCAATAGCTTGATGAAGTTCCAAGATGAGCTCCATTGCAAGAATGAATTCTAGGTATGCCCCTATGAATCAGTCTCACATCCCTAGTTTTCCAAATCCTATGCCAAAAGTAAATTGGTTAACTTATCTTCCCATATTTAAAGATGAAAATAAAGACAATGTTTCTCTTCACTTGGTTAGATTCCATATGCATGTACGCAGACTTAAGGTTCAGTTTCCTGAGTATTGTCTCATGAAGATGTTTATGGTCACTTTAGAGGGGAAAACTTGGTCTTGGTACGAAAGCCTGCCAAATGGTTCCTTACATTCTCTTTCTGATTTCCATGTTGCATTTTATGAGATTTATAAAGAATTTCAATCTTCCTTATTGCTGGTCAAAGGCTGTTGTAAAAATTTTGTGAGTTTTATTGAATACTTGGAGAATTGTTATGAAGATGATGAGTTCATGGATGAGGAAATTTTAGAGGCCCATCATGACAATCCCTTTCATCACCAAGAAGAAATGGTAGCCTCTCTCTTGGATGAAAATGAAACCTAGTGGGATTTTACTTATGATAGTCATATTCCATCCTCTGAGTTTGATGAAAAGTTGCAAACTTGTCATTCGTTTGATCATCAGGAATATGAGAATCATTTCAAACAATAGGAGGAAATACTAGAAGATAATTGCTATAATCCTCAGGTAAAGAAAGAAATTTATTCTTCATGTCATTCCTTGCATCAAATTACATCAAATGAGGAAAATTCTGAAAAGAAAATTTTATACAATAAGATGAGTATGCATGTTGAATCATATGAAGAGTTGCCTCTAGAAATTCCTATGGTACATTCTGAAGCAATTCTTTTTGAAAGTGTCCAAGAATATTATAAGTATTTCTTCCTCCCAAATGAAAACAATAATCAACGGATTGTTTCTTTTTTATTTGAGAATGGTCACAAGAGTTATAAAGAAAAATATGAACAAGGAACACCATCAAAGGATCATATTTACTCACACTTTCTTGTTGATCAACAAGAACTATTTGTGCATGCTCTCAAAGATCCTTTCGCAGCTCTGCTGGAATCTTCTATAGAAATGAATTTCATAATGATATTTAGTTATGTAGACAAATTTAGATGGTGGAACAAGTTATCATATCTCAGGAATGGCTTTGTGATCAGAGAAGTGGAATGCTCATTCCAAACCAGTACCCAACTTCTTGATTGGCTTCATTGGAAGTGTGAGATCACTTTATTCAGATTTTATGTTGAGAAAGTAGAGTAGGATCATTTGTATATACATAAGCTTGAATATCGAGCATTTTTTCATATTCAGTTTTAAATTCAGCATGTGTACTTTTAGTTATTTAGCAGCTATTAGTTTTTCAGTGCCGAGGTTATAGGTCAGAGAAGGTTGCAAGTTTTCATTTTTAAGATGGGAGAAACCTAATGGAGGTGGCACTAGAACTACTAGTTATTTGATGTACCATAGGGGTACACCATCCGCAATGGAGCCACTGTTATCACTCTCAATTTTTCAAATTTGTTTTTGATAGGGTCATCATAAGCTTCATCTTGTCTCATAAGGTTAGATCATTTATTTGATGAAAAATTAACTTAATCATGTTTATTATAGGTCATAGACACTTCATTAGTCTTTTCATTAGGGTCATATTCACAATAATCCACCTTGGGTTCACTTTTATAGTCATTAAATCGGAAAAATGGCCACTTGTCTGTTTTTACATAATTTTGTAGCAAATATAACTATAAAGGTGAAAATGATGCTTTTTGAGGAGGGTATGAGGAATTTTGAACCAATTTTGCTTTATCATCCTTCATAATATAAATTTTCATATCTACTTGTTAAATTTTGAAGAAAAAGGAGAATTTTGAATTTTCTACACTTTAGGTGTTTTTGTAGCGCCAACTAGGCTTGAAGCCCAAAAGGTGCTATGAAATTTCTGAAGATGAATTCTTGATAAAAAAAGGGTGGTTAAAATTGAAATTAAATCTTGGGAAAATTTTGTATTATTTCTTTAAACCTATCAAATAGATCCATGAAAGAAAAGAGAGCTAAGAGGTGGTGGAAATTAGTAAATTAAATTTTCTACCAAAAGTTGCTATGAAATTGCCTTGTTTTCCCCTGTTTTGGCAGCAAGTTGAATTTTGAAGGAATTATGTCTTGAAGTGGTGCATTCAAGGTAATTTGATCACATGTGGAGGTCAAAGATGGTCAAGAGGATATTTTCATACAGGTTTGGTCCATAAAGCTGTCCAGCTCATCTTCAAATTATCAATTCATCATGGAGGTATTTCATCATGTGTGATGGCAGCAGCTCCTTAAAAGTAGGAATACATGTTTAATGAAGCCCTCCTAACATTTTTTAAAGGCTCATGGTAGTTGAAAGTCTAATTTATTGGAAAAAGTGCTTAAAACAAAGGCGCTACAAAAAGTTGCTACGAAATGAGCGATACAAAATATTTTGTACATGATTGTTTTAGCAGTCAACTTCAACTTTGATTTCTAACCAAATGAAAAAAAAAATTGGAAATATGAAAGAGGTTTGTCTTCCTCCTAGGTTCATATACAAAAACCTCTCGCAGTTTCTGTAAATCCATTAGGGTTTGGAATTTATACACTCATCGTTGTCAAAGCCTATTTTTCAGAATTTTCACTAGCCAAATTTATGAAAAAATTGTAAATTTCGTCTTGGAGGAGGTCCAGCTCAGCAGCCACGTGGAATAATGACACATCATCACTCTATTAAAATTATAAAATTATTTGGTTGCAGTTGATAAGGGTTATGAAATGGATTTGTTGAACTATTTAATGAAAGAAGAGTCCTTTTTGTATTCAAACTCTACAAAACAGAAATATCCGTAGGAAGTCCCCAAGTGATGTAATCATATTTGAAATAGGTCTCTGAGGTGGAAATTCGAATTTAGAAAGGTGGAAAATCATTTGTAGGAGTCCTCACTCTATAAATTAGATATTTTTAGAGTTAGGAAGGGTTGAGAGATGTTATGTATGCACTATTATTGTAATCTTCGGCTCTCGGTAATATACTTTTGCAGTAGCTTGTTTCAGACCCAGGATTCATTGTATGTTCTTATCTATGCTTGTTTATCTTATTCCTTTTGATCTTTGTGCAGTGGATCATTTGTAATCACGTAGAACTTAGTAATATGCTCCAACTTCCTGTATGCATGTAGTTTGTTGTTTTTTCCTTCATGTGTGATTTGATAAGAATATAAATGCCTTGGCTTCCATGACATTTGTTGTTTTGTAATTGAGGTTTACACTAACTCCATGCCAAATGGTAGTGATTTATTGCATCATTCACCTACTTTGAACACATAAACACCCAAAAAATAAACTATCAGAGTTAGCCATCTTCTTTTAAACTTTATTGAAAATCATTTATTTTTCCTTTGAGAGAAACCTCTCAGAGTGGATAGGTTAATTTCTAGTTGAAAGTGGTCTGAAATAGTTACGCCAAGTTGACCATTGAAGCAAACCAACATGACACAATTTGGTGATAACACTTCCCATGACTTTTCAACTTACATGAATCTTTACATTTATGTGTGTCTTTTGGACTTCCACTTTACAACACATTTTGTACACAATATATATGATGTACAATAGTGATGTGGCATATGACCACTCATGACATGACGTGACAAGACACTGCAAACATGGATTGCTTAATGACATGGAAATTTCAGGCCATTGTTGCTGTTGAAAGTTAAGTGTCTTCATGAAAGAGCTTTCTTTTCGTCTGCATGCCTTGGTGACAAGGAGTCTCCAATGATCTCATGTCTTGGATGGTGGTCGCAAACTAGTGTATTTTCGCTTTCCTTTGATCAATCATCTTGTGAGTTCAGCTACAATAGTTTCTTCGAGCATGGTCCCCTCCTTCCTTCCTTACATTACCATCTCACCATGACATGATAGAGTACCTGTTCCTACAATTCAGTCATGACAAGACGACACCAATATGAAAAACCCTAGCCTAAGATGATGCATTCAGATCCATCAACTAAGCCCAGAACAAGTGAGAGGCTTGACAAGGAGGCCCAATGACGGCGTAGTTTCATATTTCATGGAGGCAAGGGGCAGCCTTGAGCCTTGATACTATGCAGTGCACATTTTTGGCTGGGCCAAGGGACATGACTGTAGAGTTTTCAAGGCCAGTGGGTATACACTGTAGGGATTGGAGCTTGAGAATATTAATGCATAGTTATAAAGGTCAAGGAGGCATGGATGACTACATAGTGCAGATTTTTATGGCTTAGGGGATGATCTTGTGTCTTAAGGTTGTGAAGTGTGTAGTTCAAGCTGGGTTGGAGGCCATGACTGCGCAATTCTGGAGGTTAAGTTCAAGTCTTGGTCACAAAAATTGTGTAATGGAGCAGTCTTGCTAGGAAATAACGAGCACTGTAGAGTTCCAAGCAGAAAGGTCACAAATATAGGAATGTGATTACGTAGTGTGCATCTCAGGGGAGGTCAAGTGAAGCTAAGTTTCTTGGTCGTGAATTTTTCTGGAAAATGAATAAGTGTGGGACCAGTGAGATCGTGAACAATTATAAAATTTGACTGTGATCACACACTTAGTATATTTTGATGACTCAAACAAAATATATCATCCTTAACATACAAAAAAAGTGTTTCCCTCCATGCAGCAATGTTACAACTGGTTACAACAAGTGTGATACCATAGATACACTTTACGACGACTGTGACGACACTTGTGCGACAATGCTCAAAACTTTGGAAGTGAGTGAAAAAAATACTTACAAGGGTAGAACAACTCATTTTCACAAAGGTGACCTCTTGGAACCACGAAAACAAGCTCATATGTGCAATACGACAACCAAAATTTTGAAAGACAACACATTTCCTATCTTGCGAAATGGATCAAACATAGTGAGAAAACCAAAAAGATGAGCTTAAAATTTTGCCACAATAATGGAGAAGACCAAGGAAGGCTCTGAAATTTGGTATCGGAAAATTTTTTGGAGGGGGTTATAGAAGCTACAAAGGCTTGGCGACACACTAGTAGAACTCCAGCTTCTCTGTTTCGGTTGAATTATTTTGTGCATGGCCTCAGTTATTTGGGGAGTATTGATTAATCATGCATATCAATTTGGTTTCCCCACTTACCCCGTGAATAGACTAAGTCCCTGTCACGCCATTTCGATTTAACTGAAAAAATATTCAGCTTTAACACAAATTTTCAAGCATGGAAGGGTAGTGAAGCTCACGAGTTTAAGATATTCATAGTATGAGTTTTCATCTCTGGTGTTGCTCCACTGCTAGCAGGCCTAGATAGTACCCTGATGGAGTCACGCAGGAACACAAAAATTTCTTCGATGCCAACGAGCCTGGACAGTATCCCGAGAGAGATGATTGGTTCACCTCTCTTCACACGAATACTTTCTCTTCTTTCACCTTTATTTATTTATTTTAAAGAGGATTATGCATTGACACTTATTTAATTTAGGGGGAAGAGGGATCCTGACTTATTGAGAGCAGGAGAGGCTGTTCCTTCAGAGAAGTATTTAGGTACCTCTGATTTTGTTTTTCTCATTTATATTTTCCCCTTCTCCTTTGCTACTGATTGGATAAGCGTGAAAACAATGAAAAATAAACACCAAATATAGGAACAAGGTTTCTTAGATAGAAACAAGTTCATGGTTTTCTAAAAAATATCCTTACGGACAAATCATATCTTCCATCAGAACTTCATCGGAAAAAATACATAACCAACATAGGGAAGATGGACCAAATGCTAACCAAATGTTGAAGTGTCACAAGAATCCCTAGACTTAAGCAACACACAATCTCAGAAACCAACACATGGACAAGGAAAACACCTATTCATGTGACAAAAAAGAAACAAGGTGAACAAAAAAAGAAACAAAACGAGAGGACAGACAACACACAATAGGGGGAACAAAACTAGAAGACAAGAAAAACAAGCTAAACCAAAGCATAATGTAAGAGAAACTAAGAAAATTCATAAGAGACTAAAGAGAACAACACAAGATGAGTGAAAGATAAGGAGAAATATGATATATATAATCCTACTGCCGACCTAATAGCTAATAGGTTGGGGTCACGTATAATTAAATTTCCAATGTAGCCACCATAATCGTTCCCAGCATGTAATCACAAATATATGATCGATTAAAACACATTTAAAGTAGTGTGCAAGGGAAGAGATAAGAGCTTGAATGACTTTCACAAAAAAAGGAAGTTCTTTCCTGTGGGCAGAAAGATGTGTCACAATTGCAACTTTCATCCAATTCACATTCTTACCTCTTTGACAGAAACCAAAATAAAAAAACCTTGAAGACTTCTTGTGAACACACCTTCTTATGTATTATCCTGCTTAGCGTGAATGAGAAGAAGCTGAAACCTGTTTATTGCAATGGAGATTTCCAAGTAATATTTCTCCAACCATTCAGTGATTGGATCATAAAATTCATGGTGATCCTCTTGAAAACCCAAAAAAAATTGAAAATTCGATTTTCTATTAGAGGAATGGAATTATACTGAGATTATTTTGGAGAAAAATAGATATGATCATATTCAAAAGTGATGTTGAGATAGTGAGGACCTTACATAACCATCAGCAAAGGCTAGCGTGCCTCAACCGCTCAGAAAAAATCTGAATAGTAAGATGTTGAATGATGAAGATTGAAGGATTTAAAACAATTTTCATTGGACATACTGGTTAGAAAAAGATAAAATGAATGATAGTCATTAGAGAAAAAATAATGATCAGATGAGTTGATCAAATCATCATATCCCCAGCTTGCAATTAACAGAGGTAAATTAACTTGAACAGTTTCAGAAACGCTCTACATAGTAGAATCATCTTCCTCACGTGATGAGTGTAAAAAACCATTTTCTTGTAATTAGTTGCACATTGTACTAGCATCATAATCATCAAGATAAGTGAATAGGAATTATAGTATAAAAAACACATGAAACCAATTAGGGTGAAACAAGTGAAGAAGAATTTGATTCATAAAATAATCCATGCATCCACTTATGCTCAAGAGTATTTCAGGTGCGATGAATAAAAATATTAGCATAAGAATATTTGTAAGAAGGATGAGGATTTGATCGTTTTCGAAAGAGTGTTGTTGGTATGAATCCTTTGTCCAATGATAATATTTAGGATAATAAATTTAAGAATTGGATGATTCTATGAGAGATACACATTCCAAACCCGAGTTTGATACCGGAAACTTGAACGAATATAAAACATATTGAATCTAATAAGAGGCCACATCTTGAAAATTCGAGAGATTATATCCGCAATGCCAAATATATTTCAAAAAATAATTTACATCGAGTGAAACCGTAAAGAAAGAATAGTTTTACAAAGAAAACTAGATTTGACTTGATTCGAGGGTCTTACCAGAGCTAGGAGATCCTGAAACAACCGTCAACAGAATTTTAAGTGCCCCGACTCCTTGGCAAGTCCTTGGACTTTCTAAAATTGTAAAATTGTATTTTGAAGATTGAACCAGATTGCATATGGTGTGAGGGTAGTTTCTTTCCCCGATCTGAATGAAATCACTATTAACTGGGCAAAAACCATCTTTTTCACTGAATTGATTAGATTTTTCAGCTTCAACAACTAGATTACTCAATTTAAAAGAGTCATATGATCACAAATCTGAAGATGTATGTGTTGGAACCCAGTAATTTACAGTATCACAAGGTGACTGTGTACTTTCTCTTTACAATTTTTCATACTGTACATAGATGTCAATATTCAAAATATTTTCCAAAAGAAAGAGTCAAAGGAAGCAAAAGTAGCAGAGAAGAAGTTAAGGCAGAAAAACATTAAAGGTAGAGTCGTAAACCTGATTGGGTCAAGTCGTGCACATTTGGGTTGAGTCGTGAATGCGGGCAGGTCGTAAATGTGGGAAAAGTAGCGAACGAGTCAAGTATTCCATGAACAACTAAGAAATGAATGGGCATAGCCAAAGAAACAAAGTCGCAAACCACAACAAGGAAGCAGTGAGGACCGTTGGATCTAAGAATTAATGGCGAAGATTAAATTTCATATCGCACATCGGCGAGTTTTACATTTATAAGTTAATAAATCGCAAGTTAAATTGTTTAAGTTGCGATGCAATAAGTCACAAAAAATGCGAATGCGAAGTGTGGGCTATGACGTGGCAAGATGATGTGGAAGTGACGTGGCAGTGAAGTGGCAGTGATGCGATAAGCTGACATGGAAGATGACGTGGCCCATACCCCACAGACTGCAGTTAGTTTATGATACTGTGGCAGCAACGTGGCAATGACGTGGTAGTGACGTGGACCTAGACCGCATACCACACATCGTAGATCGCACAGGATAAGTTTATGGTTAAACGTTAAAATTTGTGAAGTGTTATGGAGGCCTGAATGCAATGTAGTTTCAAAGGAAAAATCCAAAGGATTTCAAATCTGCATGCAAAGCCTTTTCTATGTTAAATCGCATCGGAGGAGGAAAGGTATATTACAACGTAAAATCTATGGAATGTGAAGTGCGATGTGCGATGTCAGGTGGGACCCGATTGCAATTGCAAATGGAAAATATTAAAATATAAGTTGTAAAGGTAAAATATTATAATCACCAGAGTGAGATGTGCGATGCGGTGGGGCCCGATCGCAAATCACAAACCGCAGATTTTACAAGGTAAGCGCTAAGGAATATTTAAGTCTTGCATCGTGAAAAGTGTGATGTTGGCGTGGATGCGATGTATTTCAGAGCAAAGGCCTAAATATTTTCAAGTCCGGGTGGATGCGGTTTGTGCATTGTTTTGTGAATAAAAGAGGCTAAGCATGACAACAAGACTCGGCCACCCATTCAAAGGGTTTTCCACCATTTAACCGAGAGAAGGAAAGTTTGGCCAATCATTAAAAGAACAAAGGGTTTGTGTTTTAAAAAACTGCAAAAGCTACCAAGATTGAAGATTCATTCAGAAAAGCGGGCACAAGTAGTAAGGGTTGAGTCGGGCATGACGTTTTTACAAAATTGTTATGTTATAATGGTAGAAACAGAAAAGGTAGCAAACTCATAAGCACAGTCACTAATCCATGAAAAGTGGCAAGCATTACACTAGATTTAATTAACAAACCCCAGTTTTATGAAAAGAAGGCCAGATGTCAAAGCGACCATTGGCTACCTCTTCATGACCATCACAACCACCTTGAAGCTTATTGTTTGATCTTACGAAGATCCATCGAAACGTTTGGATCTATGAAGAGTTGCCCAAAATTAATTCCAGCGCGCGCAGCAGCAAAAAAACATATCATTTTTGCTAAATTGTAATCAATGAAAGGTTTCCGAGTAAGGTAGGGAAACCAACTTATTCTTTAAATAAATACTGCAGGCCTTAGCAGTATCACGGGTTGGGAAAATTGGACCCTGCTGAAACTTGCATTGTAAGAAGGATTGGAGCACTATAACTGTTTGAGTTGGGCATCAATAATAAGAGACCGTTCACAGGATTCTTGAGCTATGTTAATGGTGATGTTTTTCCTCTGTGTTAATGTTTTTCTCTGTATTTTCATGTTGTGCATCAGTTTATCTGATTTCAAAACAGAAAATTTAAATTAAGATTTGCTAAGAGACCACCTTAATTATGTTTGTGTTTGTTATCTTAATGCTTTCCTCTAAGCCCTGAATACATAATTCAGAGATGGTCTACTTTCCATTTATGTTGAACCTCAATCTCCTCCTCCTTTCTCATTTCAGATTGCTAGTAAGATCCAGTTTGCATAGTTAGCTTTCCCTGTGAATGCCCTTGAAAATTTGATGCACAATTCAGCCTTTTATGACTCCATAGCCCAATGGATTAGTTTTCACAACTCTGTCTGTCCAACCACCCAATCAATCAAACAAACAACCCTCATAATCTCTATAACTAGCCTAATATCAGCATTCAAAGTTATCAAGTTAAATCATAAAACATAGAGATCCCTCTCTGAGTCTAGGAAGGCTAGGTCCTGGACTCCAAAGTGGTTTGATGTTGTCCTCTGTTTTTTTTTCTTGCCAATCTTACAAATTACGGAGTGATAACATAACGACGACCATGCTGCAGAGACACTTATTGAAAAAACTTAGCGTTTCTTCAAAAGTTAGAAACCCCAGTCAAAATTAGATGATTCGAGTATTTTCCAAGATTGGTATCTGGTTGTTGATGGTGGAGAAATAATCCAGACATAAGAATATTGAAATCATCCACCTGGCGAGTCCAATTTAGATCAGTTCCATTCAAAGACTCCACTGGAGGAAGGACCTGAAACATGAACAGTTAGCCTAGAAAGAGAAAGTATTCGAGCCCGCATTGGATTCAATAAATTATTGTTTTTATCTGTAAGTATGTTATATCCTACTTTAATCTTGATCAAGAGTACACTGCTGATTTTTACATTGATCATTGGCAAATTGATGAGCCTCAAGAAGCTAAGCCCCAAATTGCAGACCATGTACATACTTATACACATGTGCACATCCCGGATGCACTTGTGGAAAACCCAGTGAAACATGAGCCCCATGCTTTATCCCCTACTCCTGCTAAATTCCCAAATGTTTACAAGCCTCTAGTTTTGCCTCCTATCCTCCATGACCTCCCTGCAAATTTTATCAATAATCTACCCATATTTGATGGAGAAAATGAAAAGATCATTACAGAAAAGCACATTCAAAATCTTTAGGATTTCCTTGATCTATTTGAGATGGGAGAAGATGATGTGTGTATCAGAATGTTTGCCCTATCATTGCAAGGTAAAGTTAAAAATTGGTTTAAAGATCTTCCAACTGCAAGCATTAGCAATTTTCATCAATTCACTCAAGTTTTCCTAGATAGATGGGTGGTCGTGGGAAATGTTTTTCTCATCATAGAAGAGTATAACCATTTAAAAAGATAGCCTGGGGAGACAATACAACATTTTTCAGCCAGGTTCAATAAGGTATACTATTTGATGCCTGCTAAGATAAGGCCACCCCCAGGATTAACTCTTTGGCACTACCCAGATGCATTTGACCCAGAGATGGCATTCTGGTTAAGAGAAAGGGACCCTGCAACCCTTGAAGAAATAAAAAATATGGTTATTGATGTGGAAGCGAACCTGCTAAACAGAGAGTCAAAGTTAAAGGTTATGGAGAAGGATAAAATATAAAGAGAGCGACTGATACCTTCAGAGATAAAGTTAGATATGTTGACAAACACAGTCAACGAAATGATGAAAATGATTAGCAGGAAAGAGGAACTTGATGTTCAGATACCTCCTGTTCCATTAGTTCCGGAAAAGACAAACATCAAGGTACCCAACCAGTTTTCAGCCCATCCTAGACACCCTAAAATAGAAAATTATTGTTTCATGTACTCTATCCACAACACAACCAAAGATGAAGTCCAAAATCAGAAGGAGGCAGGGTAATCCTTAGCAACAATGTACATGACCGATGATCTTTCATATGGAAGTAATATTCTCAGAAGTAATCATCAAGATGAAAAGTATATGGTTGAGGCTTAGGATGATTGTTCAAGGCAACCAGTACCATTTTCTTTGGAAGCACAAACTTGGTTATCACAATGCAAATATGACAAAAAAACTCTGTGTACTAAGCAAGATTGTAAAGAGGAAAATACAAAAAGTTTTCAAGTAAGTGTCGAATGCCTTCCTCTCTTTTTTTCCTCAGTCTTAAGAGAGCATTATAAGCAGGTCGTTAATATGAAGGATGAGCAATGCTCTAATGAATCAGTTGAGGAAAGGAGGGATGATCCGGAACCTTTTTCAGATCCATAAGTTCTCTCCCTGAGTCATATTGAAATCATAGAATCTAAAAGAGATGATGAATTGATCCATATTGATTCTTTTCCCTTATGCTTTGATGCATTTCAGATTCTGAAAGGGAATCTAGATCACATTCTAGATGATAATCACAGGAGAAGAGAACTCTCTCACCAATCAGATGAGGAAATCAGGGATGATAAGATATATTTTTTAGATCTAGGGGTTCAACCCTTGAGTTCTTTTGAATGTCAGGTGGCAGATGAAATCACGGTCTGAAACAGATGATGGATTGATCCAGTTTGATTCTCTACCTTTGTGCTTTAATGAATTTTAGATTATAAAATGGAATTGGGATCACATTCTGGCTAATTGTTATAAGAGAAAACATGAGGTCTCAGAAGAACCAACACTACCATCTAAAGCACCACATGACCCAATCGCAGATGCATTTTATGGTCTCTTCTTTCATAGTCAATCTTCCTGTGTTCATAATACTATCAAAAGCTGCTATGATATGGATATGATCAGACAATCTTCCCCATTTTCTGATTCAGTAGAAGTAGTGGCACAACAATCATCAGGTAGCATGCAAACATGTTTCGAGTTGAATGAAGACCAGGAGAGCACATCTGTAGTACCAAGATATGAAGCTGAGTTGGCTGAATCAGAATACCCAGAAATAAATCAAGAGTATCTTGATCTAGTGGCTGTCTATATGGAGGAATTCTTCTTTGAAAATCCAGCACATATTTATGGCATGTAAGTTGTTTTTCAAAGGTACCAAGATCCATGTAAACAATATCAGGCCGGGAAATTTTATCAAACACCATTGTTAGGTTTGTCTCTGAACATGGTGAAGAGCAATGAAAGATCAAATATATTAGAACAACTGCTTGACTAGTTGCACTGACATTATTGTATTGTTTAGAAGGGCAACCATTTCAGTAGATTAGGGTAGGTAGGTGTGCAAATAGGCTCAGTATTTTGAGCATTTTTCCAGTTTTAGTTTTATACTGCTTTCTAGTTTTCAGATCAAGTATGCTCCACACTTCAGCTTGCAGGGAGTATTGACCTTGGCTTGAAGGTTTTCAACCACAAATATTGTAGCATATTAGGTTGCAGGGTTGGTATCAACCCAATGGATTAGGCCACTAATCTGCGGTGTTCTTGACACCTCCCGAAGGAGCTGTCATCCTTAGCTGGAGCCACTATTAGAATCCTGTAATTTATAGTATCACAAGGTGACTGTGTACTTTCTCTTTAAAAAAATTTCATACTGTACATAGATTTCAATATTCAAATTCTTTTCCAAAAGAAAGAATCAAAGGAAGAAAACACAGAAGAGAAGCAGTTAAGGCAGAAAAACAGCAAAGGCAGAGTCGTGAACATGATTGGGTCAAGTCATGCAAGTTTGGGTCGAGTCATGAATGCGGGCAGGTCATGAACATGGGAAAAGTATAAAATGAGTCAAGTATTCCATGAACAAGTAAGAAACGAATGGGTGCAGCCAAAGAAACGAAAGTTGGAAAACCAAAACAAGGAAGCAGTGAGGGTCCTTGGATCTGAGCATCAATGGTGGAGATTAAATCTTATATCGCATATCGGCGAGTTTACATTCATAAGCTAAGAAATCAAAAGTTAAATTATTTAAGTTGTGATGCGATAAGTCACAAAAAATGCAAAATGCGAAGTTTGGGCTATGACATGGCAAGATGATGTGGAAGTGACGTGGTAGTGAAGTGGCAGTGACGCGACAAGCTAACATGGCAGATGACGTGGCCCAGAACCCACAGACCACAGTTAGTTTATGATGACATGGCAGCAACATGGAAATGATGTGGCAGTGACGTGGACCTGGCCCATATACCGCACATTGAAAATCACATAGGATAATTTTATGGTTAAATGTTAAAAGTTGCGAAGTGCGATGGAGGCTCGGATGCATTGTAGTTTCAAAGGAAAAATCCAAAGGATTTCAAGTCCGCATGCACAACATTTTTTGTGTTAAATCGCATCATAGGAGGAAAGGGAGATTACAACGTAAAATATATGGAACGCGAAGTGCGATGTGTGATGTCAGGTGGGACACGATCGCAATTGAAAATCCGCAATTGAAAATCGAAAATCTTAAAAGATAAGTTGCAAAGGTAAAATGTTATAATCGCCGGAGTGCGATGTGCGATGCGGTTGGGCCCGATCGAAAATCGCAAACCGCAGATTTTACAAGATAAGCACTAAGGAAAAGTTAAGTTTTTCATCGTGCAAAGTGCGATGTTGGCGTGGATGTGATGTATTTCAGAGAAAAGGCCCAAATATTTTCAAGTTCGTGCAGATGTGGTTTATGTGTTGTTTTGTGAAGAAATGGGGCTAAGCATGACAACAAGACTCAGCCACCCATTCAATAGTTTTTCCACCATTTACCCAAGATAAGGAAATTTTGGCCAATCGTTAAAATAACAAAGGGTTTGTGTTTTAAAAAACCGCCAAAGCTACCAAGATTGAAGATTCATTCAAAAAAACTAGCATGAGTAGTAAGGGTTGAGCCAGGCACGACGTTTTTCCAAAATTGTTATGTTATAACGAAAAAACGGAAAAGGTAGCAAACTCATCGGCACAATCACTAATCCATGAAAAGTGGCAAGCATTACACCAGATTTAATTACCAAATGCTAGTTTTCTGAAAAGCAGGCCAGATGTCAGAGCCACCATTGGTTACTTCTTCGTGACCATCATAGCCACCTCCAAGCTTATTGTTTGATCTTACGAAGAGCCATCGAAGCATTTTGATCTACAAAGAGTTGCCCAAAATTAATTCCAGAGTGGTATTGTTGTCAAAGATTTCTGATCAGGCCTTGCATGGCCACAATTGTCCAGTTTCTTCTAAATTGTAATCAATGAAAGGTTTCTGAGTAAGGTAGGGCAACCGACTTAGTCTTTAGATAAATACTGCAGACCTTATTAGTATCAGGGGTTGGGAAAATTGGACCCTGCTAAAACTTGCATTGTAATAATTATTGGAGCACTATAATTGTTTGAGCTAGGCAACAATAATAAGAGACCATTCACAAGATTCTCGAGTTATGTTAATGGTGATGTTTTTCCTCTGTGTTAATGTTTTTTCTCTATCTTTTCATGTTGTGCATCAATTTATTTGATTTCAAAACAGAAAATTTAGATTAAGATTTTCTAAGAGAGTACCTTAATTCTTTTTTTGTTTGTTATCCTAATGTTTTCCTTTGAGACCTGAATTCAGAATTTAGAGACAGTCTGCTCTGCATTTATGTTGAACCTTAATCTCCTCCTCCTTTATCATTTCACACTGCTAGTTAGATCTAGTCTGCATAGTTATATTTCCCTGTGAATTCCCCTAAAAAATTGATGCACAATTAAGCCTTTTATGACTCCATAGCCCAATGGATTAGTTTTCACATATCTGTCTTTCCAACCACCCAATCAATCAAACAAACAACCCTCATAATCTCTATAACTAGCCTAGTATCAGCATTAAAAGTTATCAAGTTAAATAATAAAATAGAGAGACCCGTCTCTGAGTCTAGGAAGGCTAGGTCCTTGACTCCAAAGCGTTTTGATGTTTTCCTCTGTATTTTTTCTTGTGAATCTTAAAAATTACGAAGCGATAATATTATGAAACAGGAAAATATTATGAGAAATCTAGTTTGGAGAGTTATCTTCATGCAAGAGTAAAGATGATAAGGGATGGAAAGAGTACTCAATGATTTGATTGTGATCATCTTCATTATGGGTAATCTCACCACCTTGCATCAATTGAGAAGTTTACTCATGTGGTGAAGAAGTTGGAGAGCATGAAATATATTCACCGAATGTAGGTGCATTACAAACAATAGAACACAAGGGATAGTGGGATGAAGAGGAAGGTTCAACAAAAGCATTTTCTTTGACCAAAAATTATTCCAGATGTAATTTTTTAAAATTTTCATGAGAAAGAGAAAAATCATCTGATGAAATTGGGAATTCGTCATCGAATACATCAACAAAATCATCTTCATCATAATGATTGTTTCCCAAGACTGTGGATTGATTGAAAAAAATGAATGCATTTGATTCACTACCGGGATTAGAAGATTGACTGTCATCCAAGAATGGAAGCGCATTGTTTTGACATCGAATATTTTCAAAAAGAGAAGAAATATTGGAAGCACCTTCACCTTCCTGCTCCTCTACCTATGTAATGTGACTGCCTTGTATCTGATCGCAATTTAGACTAGCAACTTGAAAATCAGGAGAGTGTGAAAAACTAGTTGGTGGAATAGATCACTCAATCGGGTCATGGTATAGAGAGTCATGACATGTAGATGATAGAGGATAATAGATATATGAATCAGATTCAATATTAAAGTTACAAATAACAACATGTTATTGCAGAGTGGAGGAGTTAGTCTTTACCATATACTTTAGGAGCCATTCTAGGATTTCCTCCCTTGAATATGAGTCATGAAAAGAGAAATGAGAATGAGAAGATGGATTGGGAATTTGATTAGCAGATCTCCAAAATTTATTATAACTTCAAGGAGGCACCCTCATCAAGACTAGAAAAGGAGGAGGACAAGGAACAAAAGGAATAGTAGGTTCCTCCTATGAAATTAGAGTTTTCTCATGATTCACAAGAGTTGGGGGAGTAGGAAAATTAGGGGTTTCAGGTTCACCGTGTAAAGAGATAAGAACCAAGCACTCAAACTCTTGTTTTCAAAAATCCCGATTCATGCCTTCTTCCGAAATTTCGCAACAAATGTGAAGGAATCAATTAGAAAAATCCTCAACTGATTCTTAGGCTTCATTCTTAAGAGATTGATTCTCTTACAAACATTTCAATAACTATACCTGTCGAAGGCTTGATGGAGATCCCTAAGTAAATGATGAATGGAATGGATGGAAGCAAGTGGAAAGTTATGGAACCATGGATTAGCACGACCTTTAGGGGTGAGGAAGAAAATCACACAAGAAAACTATTCATCATTGATTTCGTAAGATTCACAAAATTTAAGAAAATAAAAAATGTGCTTGGTTATCGATGTTCCATCCTCACCATAAAAATTTAAATGGGACAACTGATCGAGAGGATCATTGGGGATTGAAAATTGATAAAGGGAAAAATTGGAGAAACTCCCTAGGAGTAAGATTTGTGTATGAGCCATTTTAGATAAGAGGTTCAAACCAGATTCAAAGGGCTCAACTTGTCATCTAGCCCTTCTTCTAGCTCCATTGATGACGGTGCTAGAAATACGTCAACCAAGGGTTATCCTCGATATGAAGTCCCAATTAGACCTCACACTGTTTGGAGTAAGAAGCCCATCTAGAATATCGGGTCGATCGCCATGTATTATTATATATTTACCTTGAATATAAATATCAGCAAGAGAGAGGGTTGCACATGTGCCTTCGAAAAGCAAGGGGGATGTGCTTGGTGAGTGTGTTATCATATGTGTGTCAAAGCTCTTCTACTGTGGGGGGAGAACGAGAAGTGAGTCTCTAATAGAGAGGTAATAGTACAACCCAGGAAGAGAAACACATGAACTGAAGGATTCCATCTAAAATCCAGTGGAATAGTCCACAAGGGATGCGACAGTCATTGCACACAACAATTTGAGAAGGATCCACCTAATATTATGCAGAATAGTCCACCAGGATGGGGAAACAACTACAACCATTATAGCACATTCTCAACAAGATAAGCACTAGAATAATCAAAATAGTTCAACTATCTTATTACATGTGAAAGAAAACATGAAATACAAACGTCCACATAATAGTCTTACAAAAATTCATAAGTCATGCATGAAGAATGTATTTTCCTTGAAGGATTTTTTTATTAAGTAAAATATCCAAGAAACATATGTACAATGAACATTACTAGCTCCAATAGTGGAGTGTTGGAGCCACTCCTTACTCCAAAAAAGAACTAGTTTATCTTTCTATGATGCATTCAAATCCATGAACTGAGCTCGAAACAAGTGAAAGGCTAGACAAGGAGGCACAATGACTAAGCAATTGTGTATTTAAGGGAGGCAAGGGGAAATCTTGAACCTTGATACTACGTTGTGCACAGTTCATGTTGGGTTGAGGGACATGACTACAAAGTTTTCAGGGCCAGTGGGGATAGGCTGCAAGGATTGGAGCTGGAGAGGCTTACTCCGTAGTTCTGGAGGTCAAGGAGGCCTGGAGGACTACGCAATGTGCATTTCTAGGGCTCAGGGGATGAGCTTGTGTTTTAAGGTTGCAAAGTGCATAATTCAAGCCGGGCTAGAGGCCATGACTGTGAAATTCTGGATGTCAAGGTCAAGTCTTGGTCACAAAAACTACGTAATGGAACAGACTTGGAGGAAAATAATGTGCACTGCACAGTGCCAAGTAGTAACTTCATAGCTATAGGACTGATACTAAACAGTGCGCAACTCAGGGGAGGCCAGGTGAAGCTGATTTTCTTAGCCGAGAAGTTTTTCGGAAAAATACTAAGTGGGCTGCCAGTGAGATTGGTGAACATTGATAAAATTTGACTGTGATCACACACTTAGCATATTTTGATGACTCAAACAAAATATATTATCCTTGACATGCAAAAAATCATTTCCCTTCGTGCAACAACGTTACGACCGATTATGAAAAGTGCGACACCCACCACATATACGCTTTACGACGACCATGATGACACTTGTGCGACAGTGCTCAAAAATTTGGAAATGAGTGCAACATATAACTACAAGGTTAGAAAAACTCATTTGCACAAAGGTGAACTCTTGGAACCACTATAAAAATCTCATACGTGCAATACGACTGCCAACATGTCAAAAGATGACACTTTGCTTATCTTGCGAAAGTTATCACAACACAGTGAGAAAAAAAAAAGATGAGCTTAAAATTTTGTGATAGTAATGGAAAAGGCAAAGGAAGGCTCTTAAATTCGGTATAAGACAAAATTTTGGAGGGGGTTGTAGCAGCTACAATAGTGGGGTAAATCCCTTTTTACGAGGAATACAATGTACAAGACAAGGTTCGATGATCCTAAGACTAGGTTTGCTTAGTGTGTATATCGGAGGCAACTCTTAAAATTATAATAAAATGAGACCATGAAGGGTTCTAGCCTACATAAAAATATAAAAATACTTAATATCTAGCACTTAATAAGGATTTTTAGGGTTAACATGGGGATTTCATAGGGATTAACATTCTTCTTAGAAAAAGTGTGTTGACAATACAAGTACTGGGCACATTTCTTCAACGAAAAAAGAATAGACCAATTCATACCATTCCCATTAGACTTGGAAATTTCCATGTAAAGAATATTTCTAGTATTAACTAATATGCCACTTATATGGAAAAATTTAATCAATTTAAAGAAATCAAGAGTTTCAATCGTAAAACTATTTTTCATACCCACCTCAATTCTATTTGGTAAGGTGTTGTTTTTCAACTAAGGCAAGTTGAATATGGAGGATATATTCAAGTGTTTAATGATACTCCTCAAGACTTTAATGAAGATTTTAGTTCTTTATACAACATTGATAAATCCCATAGGAAACACATATATTCTTTTGCAAGTACTAGTTCTACTCCACAACAATAATAGAAGATCACCTCTACATCGATAATGAAGACCAATTCATTTCATCAACAATAATGAAGATTGATCTAACATAATACATTGAGTTCATGGGTATGATTCAAAGGACATTAAAAATGCGTTATTTGAATTTTGAGTGAAACAAGAAGTCACCATTGCACTTTTGTGGGATTACATTGAGAAAATTCTCAATGATTATTTGGAATAGTTAAATAATTCAAGATTACTCATAAATGGTTAAATCTTTAACCTACATCTAGCGTTTTAAATTTGAAGAAATATTCAACACAAAAAGAATTTTCTCTAGCACTATAGTAAATTGTCTAATTTGGTCCCTTGCCCTTCTTCTTCTCACTTAGTAATCATTCAACCTTCTTAACCATGGAGTTTTCCAAGTATCAACGTTGATTCCTAATTATTGTTTCTTTCCACTTCCATATCTCTTCTTTATTATATGGTTCATGAGAGCCCAATAGTTGTCCTTAAATAGATGAATAGATTTTAAATTTCTCAGTTATCATATACTTATATCAATTTTTTTTATATGTGTGTGTATAGGGTTCCTTAGAGAACTATAAAGATTGTTCTTTTAGTGTAATATTTGGACTTTGATTTTTAAGTTTAAGATATTCTTTACTAACAATTGTGTTAGAAATTCATAATTTTGAATTTTATTTATGTATGTATTAATGTGTATTCTAAGGCATAGTCTTATCTCAAGTCCTTTTTTTCCTTTATTTTCTTTGAGTTGATTATTTTTTGTTATATAGGTGTGCCACCTATATAAATTGAGGGGTGGAAATTTTACCCTCAAATGTTATCTTTGAAATCAACACCTAGCTCATAAAAAAAGGAATTTACCATGCTAGATGTTAGGCGATGAGGTAACTCCAACAAAAAACTAACTTGATTTTCATTAAGGATGAATACGAATATATACATGGAGGTGAGACTCTTGGGATTCATCTCCCAATGTCTCTTCAACTTCCTTATTTTGTATTTACATTTTATGCAATTTCACCCAATCCCTAAGATTAGGTGTCAACATTCCCCCCCTTAATCTGAAGGGATGTTGGTGAGTCCAAGCATCATTCTGGATCTTTCAAACTTTTCTCTTCCAAACTATTTGGTGAAGATGTCTGCAATCTTCTGATTTTTGGAACAATGGCATAGGTGGATCAAATTTCCCTCAACATAATGTCAAATTAGATGGTATTTTTTATTGATGCACTTCATTCGATCATGGAACTTTGGGTTCTTGGAAAAATTTATTGCAGAAGTGTTGTCGATCATGAGTGGAGTTGAATGCATTTGTTTCATATGCAAACATTCCAAGATTTTCCTGAGCCATACAATTTCCTTTGTTGCTTCAACTTCTGCCACATATTATGCCTCGATTGTGGAATTTGTTGGAACTGATTGTTTGCGTTATCTCCATGAAACAACTCTTGATCCAAGACTCATAGTATAACCTAAACTAGATACCTCAATTTCTTTGTCTCCATCAAATTCTGAATCAGAATATCTAATCAAGCTGAAGTTTCCCACCTGTGTATACTTTAGTCCATTTCATGTACTTTAAAACTCTTTTTTCAGTAGACCAATGTCCCTCACAAGTCTTTTGCATAAAGCTCGAGAGGATTCCAACAACAAATCATATGTATGGTCTGGTAGTAGTCATGTAGATGCGACTTCCTACAAGTTGTCTATACTTCGTTGCATCCTCAAATTATTTCCCTTCATTGTATGTGAGCTTCTATTTTTGTTCCATTGGATTGATCAAAGGATTGCACTCAGCCATGTCGAATCTTTTCAATAGATCTCCAATGTACTTCTTCTGAGAGAGGAATATAAAATTAGGATGTTGAGTTACTTCAATACCAAGATAGTAGTGAACATAGCCCAGATCAGTCATTTCAAAACCTTTCCTCAATTCCTTCTTTATGGATGCAATATAGCTCTCATTGTTCCCTGTCATCAAAATATCATCTACATACACCACAAGATATACAATTTTTTTTCCAACTTTCTTGATAAACAAAGTTGCATCATCAAGATCATAATGTTTGAAGTTAAGTTTCAGAAGATGCTTAGTTAACTTCTCATACTCAACTTGCAGTGCTTGCTTGAGGCCATACAAGGATTTTACAATATTGCATACTTCATGTTCTTGGCCCTTCACAATAAATCCTTCTAGCTGGGATATAAAAACATCCTCCTTTAGATCCCCATTCAAGAAAGCAGTTGTTACATTCATCTGATGGACTTTCCAACCATTCTGAGCTGCCAAGGCAAAGAGTGTCCAGATGGTAGCCCATTTTGTTGTGGGTGCAAATGTCTCCTCATAATCGACCCCTTCTTTCTGTGAAAAACCATTTTCCACAAGCTTGGCTTTGTGCTTGTCAAGTGAGCCATCAGCTTTGTACTTTTCTTGTAGACCCACTTGCAACCAATTGGTTTGGCTCCAAATGGAGGATCAACCAGCTTGCAAGTGCCATTCTTTTTCAAGGCATTCCTTTTGTATCACTTCATTCCATTCATCATGAGAAGCGACTTCTTTGAAGGAAGTTGGTTCAATATCTATAGACAAATTCAATTCACAATTATAAGAAACATCCATATCAACAAGTGAATCATAATCATCTACATCACCTCCATTTTTCTTGGTGGAACTTCTTGTTCTTGTATTTCCAACCTCATCAAGACAAACATTTTCAAGTTTGTTTGTCAGCCATTTTGGAGGAAATTTCTGAGATGGCCCATGATACTCATTTGACTGAGTTAGGGTTGATTCAAGATTCAATCTCCTAATTTTGTCAATCACATCACTCAAATTGTCATCTATGGTTGGATTTTCATGTGGGGGAGAGAGTGCTTCGGAATAAGGTTCCACATATTGATTCAGTATAGGAATCCCCCCTTCAAGATTTGGAATCTGATTATCAGATTCTTGAAATGAATTTTCATGTGCGAATTTATCCAAGCGATAAATATTTTGGTCAACAACATTGTCAATCTTTGAAGATTCAAGAAATATGATATCTCTAGATACTACAAACTTCTTATTAACTTCATCATAGAGATGATATTATTTGGAGGTATTGGAATACCCCAAAAAGATACATTTTCGACTCCTTGCAACAAGTTTATTTCTTTGTTCCTTAGGTATCAAATCATAACATGTGGAACCAAAGACCCTGAGATGCTTTACCAAAGGAATGTGGCCATGCCACATTTCACAAGAAGACTTATTTCTAACTGTATTAGAAGGACACCTATTCTTTATGTGCAAAACACATATAACTACACACTCCAAGTGCAAGTAGTGTGGGCCAAGAGCGCACGTTAGCGGGAGGTGCTACACACTCCAATGACAAAGAGGGTCGAGTTGTGTGGGCTGAGGGGCTAAGCCACAAGTTGAGGGCGTGCATATGGAGACTGAGCACCGAGGCCGAGGGAGTGCATATGGAGGATAGGCCACACGACATATGAGCACCAATGCCATGTAGTGTCTGAGCACCGAGGCCATGGGGAGTGTAAAGGTGCTGTCTATGGGAGGGCTGAGCAGCACCAAGTAGACATTAGCGTTATGGGATACTGTAGCTGAGGTGGCAAGTAATTCCAAGCAGTATGAGAGGGCTGAGTAAGGCCAGCCATGAGAGCCGACGCAGGTGTAATGAGACTATGTAATGAAGCGGGAGACTATATAATTATGGCGTGGTTTGGTTCTGCTGCACGAATACTGTGAGGCCAAGGTAGAGGGCCGAACATGTAACACCCACAATGTAATGCAGTGGGGAGGTCGACATGCAGTCAGTCAATATTTTTAGTCGAGAGTTTCATAGAACAATGTAAGGATGGGTGAAATACTGTCGACACCGGCAAGGCTGGAGAGCGCTATAATGTTGGAGGAGAGAGGAGAGTGAAGAGCGTATGGGGTATTGTGTGACGGTGAGGGAGGGGAGAAGAATGCGCCGAATTTTCAGTGGGAAGTGAGACAGTTCTACCAGGAGCAGGCAGAGAGGCATATTTTCCAGGAACAAGAGGGAGTTATAAGGGTAGGAACACCAGAAATAAAGCTGACTCTGATACTATGTTAGGTTAGGAGGTAACTCCATCAAAAAACTGACTTGATTTTCATTAAGAATGCATAAAAATATGTAAATGGAGGTGAGATTCTTCAGATTCATTTCCAAGTGTCTCTTCAACTTCCTTATTTTATATTTACATTAGTATACAATTTCGCCAATCCTTAAGATTAAGTATCAACACTAAAATCATGCTCTTTAACCCAAAATTGGTACCCTACATACTCATCAAACATGCTACAACATACATTATCATTGACGAAATGGTTGAAAAAAATTACACGAACTCTGAAACAACAGAAGAATAGACCATAAGGTTCGACATGCCTTCAAAATTGTAGATGTTTTCCTACAAAAGTTGAATCATTTGTTTGAAACTTCCATCGACCATATTCATCATGAATTATTGTTCCATGTTGGCACCGCAATGTGAAATTGTTTTCACTAGTAAAGGATTTGGAATTCTGGGGTGGCAATCCCATCATCATCCTATTTGAGAAAATTAATAATTAGTATTATTATTTATAGAAAATTAATTAAAATTAAAATAAACTTTTAAATTCGTTAATTTTTTATAATTAAAAATTATACTATTTGAACTATATTTATTCAAAATCATATTTTGGAGCAAAGAGGCTTATTCTTTATCTAATTCCTTAATGGTCTTACGCTCGTTGTGTTCACTTGGTACTGTACAACATAGTAAGCAAGATGTTGTAATAAGATATGTTAGAGAAGATGTTGTAAGAAAGTGTTAAATCAAAAAATAATAATAAATCATAATGTCACGTCAATTTAAAAAATATTAAGAAATATTAAGAAGTAAATAGTAATAAAAGTATAAAAAAATCATAATATGAAAAAAATCATATTTATAACTTTCATATTTCATAATTTAATTAATAAATATATAAATTTAGAATACTTATATTTCTTTATATAAAAAACCTGAAATATAAAATAGATATAGTAATTAAACTCACAAACACTCTCCAACCTAGTATGCTAGAGATGTTGTAACATAATGTAATGTAAACATTTTGTATATGCATGTAATTATATATATTATTAGATTTTTTTTTGTGAATCTAAGCTTTTCATTTATGCCAAAGTTTTACATCATTGTTTTTTTCTTTTCAAAATCGTGACTGGCCTCACTCTTACCATATTTATTGGTCAATATATGATTTCCAAAATGTATTCAAAACTGCTGCAAACATAAAGGAACATATAACCAGAAGACTTTAGAATCAAAATACAAACCAAGACCATTATTGATCAATGGAATTTACTAGAGTAGGATTCTACGGTCCAAACACTGTTACCGATGAAATAGGTAACCTGACCTCAAAACGGGAACTCTAGCCCAAAAAGACTCAAAAAACATGAAAAAACACCCGAAAAACAAAAAAAGTGTATTCCAAAACGCACTTGGTTTTTTTTTAAGGTCAAATTTCAACATTTTATAAAATTATGCTAAAAACAAAATTGTTTCTTGAAAATGGGATTGAAAAAACACCCTCAAAACAAAACTAGTTGATGTTGGAATAACAAAAAAAATAAAAAAATTGTGTCATATTTTTGACATTTTTAAAAATAGAAATAACATTTTTTAATTTTTAAAATTCAAACATTAAAAAAACCTAAAATTTAAGAAAAAAAATAAATTTAAAAAATAAAAACATTTTAAAGCTTAAAATTTAAAAATATATAAGAATAAAAAAATAAAAATAAAAACAAAAAAAAAATTAATTAATTCAAACATTAAAAAAACCTAAAATTTAAGAAATAAATAAATAAAAAATTTAAAGATTAAAATTTCAAAATATATAGAAATAAAAAAATAAAAATAAAAACAAAATAAAAATATTAAATTAAAAAGAAAAACAAGTTAAAAAAAGAAAGAAATTATAAAAAATAAAATATAGAAATTAAATTTAAACGATTATATATATATATATATATATATATATATATATATATATATATATATATATATATTAAAAGTAAAAAACATGAAAAATTAATTAAAAATAAAAAATAAAATAAAATACAATAAAACTATTACATTTAAAAAATTATATATTAAAAAAACAAATAAATTTCAATAAATAAATTAAATTTAAATTATAAAAAATTATATATATATATATATATATATATATATATATATATATATATATATATATATATATATATATATATATATATATATATATTAGATTTTATTAAATTAAAAAAATGTTAATATTAAAATAACAAATTAAATTTAAAAAAAAAAATTATTAAATTTTAATAAATAAATGAATAAACAAATAAATTTTGAAATAAAAAATAAATTTTAAATATAAAGAAAAAAAAACATTGTTAAAATAAAAAGTTAAAAAACATTAAAAATCAATTAAAAATAAAAAATTGAAAAAAATATATTAAATAAAAAATAAAATAAAAAACAAATTAATTTGGAAATATTAAGTTTAATTAAAAAAAAATCTAATTTTAAAAGCACAATTTTAATTGAAATTAAAAAATATATAAAAAATTTATGAGATTAAAAAAATAATAATTAAAAAATATTAAATTTTAAAAAAATATTAAATTCAAATAATTTAAAAAAATATACAAAATTTATTAAATTTTAAAAAATTAAATGAAAAAACTAAATATAAAATTTAATAATAAAAAATATATATTAAGAAAAAAAAATCAATTAAATTTAAAAATAATAATAATAATAATAATAAAAATTTAGAAAAAAAAAAATTAAAAACAAAGAAAATGAATAAAAAAATAAAAATTAAAATAAAAAATTAAAACAAATTAAATTTCAAATATAAAATTAAATTAAAAAAAAAAAAAAAAATCAAATTAAAAAAATATATATATATTTAAAAAAATAAAAGTATATATATATATATATATATATATATATATACATATACATATATATATATATATATATATATATATATATATATATATATATACTCTGGCCGTTCAGTGTTGTTAGTGTAGGCTCCTCCTCGCTCCAAAAGGCAAGGAGGCGATCGCCGGGCATGTACTTCCCGTCACAATGCATTGCCCTCCACCACCACTTGGGCGGGAGGCCGATTCCATGCAGCCTCCCCGCCCGCCCAGCGGCCGACCTCTGCCGCCACCTGGGTGGGAGGCCGATTCGGGGAATGTAGCCTCCTCGCCCGCCCAGCGGCCGGCCTTTGCCGCCACCTGGGCAGGAGGCCTATTCCCGGGCGGCGCCACCGATCAAAAAAATATATATTTTTTTTTAACTTTTTAAAATATATATATTTTTTTTAATTTGATTTTTTTTTTTTTTTTAATTTTTTTTATAGTTTTCTTTTTTTATTTATTTATTTTATTTTTAATATTTTTTAGTTCGTAACATTTCTTTTTATTTTTAATATTTTTTAATTCGTAGCATTTTCTTTTTCAATTTTTAATAATTTTTTTTTTTTTTTAATTTGATTTTTTTTTTTTAATTCAAATTTTTTATTTTAAATTTAATTTGTTTTAATATTTTTTTTTTAAATTTTGTTTTTAAATTTAATATTTTAGATTAATTGTTTTTTAAAATTTAAAATTTATTTATTAAATTTATTAATTTTTTTTTTTTTTAATCTTTAGTTTATTTAGTTTTTCATTTTTAAATTTATAAACTGTTCCATTTAAAAAAAAAAACAGTAAATTTATGGATATTTGTTTTTTAATTATTTGCACGTGGTATTTTTCATTTCTTTTGTTTTTTAATGATAGTTTTTTTTTTTAATTTTCTTTTTCAATTTTCAATTTTGTTTTTTTTTTTTTTAAATTTTTATTTTTTTTTAATTTTAAAATTTTTATTTATTTTTTCTTATTATTATTATTTTTTTAATTTAAATTTTAAATTTAATTTTTTATTTTTTTTTATCTAAATTTTAATTTTGTAATTTTAATTATTTTTAAATTTTCTATTTTATTTCATTTTTTTTAATTATATGGTTTTTTTTAATAACTTAGAAAAAAATGTTTTTGATGTTTTTTTTTTGGATTAATTTTCGTTTTTTTCCTTTAAATTATGTGTTTTTTTTTCAAATTTTGTCATTTCTTTTGACATAATTTTCAAATTATATATATATATATATATATATATATATATATATATATATATGTATTTATTTATTTATTTATTTTTCTGTTTATTTATTTATTTTTGTTTAAATTTTTAATTTTTACGAGCTAATTTTGTTTTTTTTTACTTTTTTATTGGTTTTTTATTTGTTTTTATATATTTTTTTTAATCTAAGTTTTGTGTTTTATTACCAACATGAAAATCACCACTCTAAAAAAAAAAGGTTGATTTTGCATCAATACGTTTCAAAATTAGCATGAAAATCACCGCTCTAAAAAAGAAAAGTTGATGCTGCATCAATACGTTTCAAAATTAGCATGAAAATCACTAACATTTTAAAACAAATATTCATACTTCATAAATAAAAATATTAGAGTGTCAAAAATGTGCATAAAAAAAAGGGGATTCTGCATCACCACTTTTCAAAATCAAGTGCTTTTTTATGCTACCAAAAAAAAGTAGGTAACAGTGCGGTTACCTATTTCATCGGTAACAGTGTTTCCAGAGCTTGGTGATTTCAAAGGCGTGAAGCCACAATGCACTTGTTTCTCCATGTGTGTCATTATGCCTTCAAGGCGGTCCAATTTTTCTTGAATGTGCCTGTGGTTCTATTGCAAACTAGGAAACCTATCTAACATTTTCCTCTAATAGCTTTTAAGGTCGTTCATGAAAGAAATTAAATCATTCTTATCATCATGAGTATCCCTACTCAGCTAATCCACAAGCCTAGTGATATGAGCAACCTACTTGACTAGACTATCCTGGTGGTTGTTTTTCCCATGAATTCTTGTAGGATTGGATGGATTGAGGTTGGGAGTTTCCCCCTAGCCAGCATCCTCTAGGCCATGCCTATTAAATTATCCTTTTTCTCCAACCCCCTACCTGACTCTTCCATGTTGACGTAGCACAGGGGGTAGCTCCAAGGAGAAGCAGACCCAAGGATCACCTTCTTGGCACCAAATTCGCCTTTCCTAACATTGCTTAGGCCTCTCCTATAGTTCAAAGAGCTCCCACTATCTTGCCCCAGTAATGACTTAGGAAAGGGTTATGCTCAGACCATTAGAGTTGCTCTATGTAATCCCCTTATGATGGCCCTAAGGATGAAGAAAACCAAACAAACATCCATCTAACCATCTCCTACATAAGACACAATTCCCAGACCATGAGTTTCACTACATGATACCCTCAACCACCCTAAAACCAACAACATAAAATCCCCTAGAGATGCAAAAAAAGCGCCCTACTCCCAAATTGATTTGAATGTACTTGATTTCACCCAAGTTCATATAAGTAGCAATAATACGGTAAACCCCAGGTTTACAAGTGAAGCTTTAAGAGTGAGAGGGTTGAATTTTTTTTGATGGAAAATACTCTTCTGCAGACAAAAGTGAAATCCCTAGATCTAGTGGTTTGATCTAGAAACAACATAAACAAAAGACTTGTGTTTTCCTTAGAGAAATTATAACATGGAGGAGAAACTTACCTTGATTCCAATACAAGTTCTCCTCTTCTCCTTGCTTGTGAAATTTAGCTCTAGCTCCAAACGCTATAAATGGAACCTACAAAACAATTATAGAAAGCACGAGAACTATACGATACAAATAGCATAAACTAAATCTCCAATCAAGAATTCAAGAAGGAATTGAAATACATATGCATTAAATAGACATAAGTATAGGAAAGCAAAGTGTTTTGTATTAATGAAATGTAGGAGAAGATTGTAACCCTTTTATATATCTTGACCATGTAGGTGTCTCCCACCTAACTTGTCCTTCCTTAGCCACAAATAAAGTATTCAATCATAACTCAAGGATGGTAACATATCCTTAGGTAAAAAGAAGAAACATCATGGAATTTATAAGTCTCCTAAAGCCAACCCAATCTCTATGGGAGCTAGTGAATTTATACAGTAAAAAGGGTACTTTGGGTTTTACCAATCTAGGACTTATATCCACATACAAGGGAGGATAAATTCTAGGGATAAGAGATAAAACATCTAGGATAGGAATTCGAGATCTCAATGAATAATAAATGCTTAAAACCACAGAAACTTTTGGAAAGAGAAGATTCAAAATTATATTTTATTTTTCCTGAAATTATAGAACCATCACACTTGCAACAAAGGCAACATGTGCTGGTCATTACAGTTGCTCAGTTATGCAACATGCAACTGTGCATATTGCTAGAAGAGAAAGTGTGATGGGTCGAAAAAATGGGCTTTTTAGTTGATTAACCCAAAAAACTTGGACTTTTTGGAGAGATAATGCTTAAGGCTTTGAAAAGGGATGATTTAAAGGTGTCAAGGATGCTGATTGATACAGTTTCTAGGTCATTTGAGAAAATGTGACAAAATGAACTGTAATAGATTCCCCCCTAAAGTACAAAGTCAGAATCAATGGTTGAGGATTGAAGTTCTTTACTTTGTGATAAGTTTGAATTAAAAAAGGTTGGTTGAGATCATCATCTTTTACAATACATAATCATCATGATATCATTGTTGAGGTAGGCATACCCATACTCAAACTATAATCCAATATTGCATGTACAATAATCAAAGTCATGTCCACTAATGAAAAATGGTGGACCCATGTTTGGATGACTTTCTGAATGATCATAGCCATCATACTTTGTGATCTGATATGAATCTTGAAAGTGTATCCTGGATGGATGAAACTAGATCTAGGGTCTTCTACCTCGTCACTTGATAGTATTGTTGTGTTATGCAACCAGCTCAAAAAATAGAAGAAAGTATAGATCATGACTTAGAAATTATCCTCTTCGAGAGGGAAACTCCTTTAAATTACATAAATGGAAAATTATTGGATGATACAAATGAAAAAACATACCTTCTATATATAGGAGTCTAAGGGGTCACAATATAACAATATGAGGACCACATGGGCACAACAATAAAAATAATGGGGCTACACTAGTATTATGGGGACCTAACATGCCCCTCTCCTTAAAACAAGTGTTGTCCTCAATGCTTGAGTAGTTCTAGATGATTTTGTATAAAATTCTCATCCTCCCATGTTGAATATTCAACGGGTAAGTTCTTCCACTTGATGAGATATTTTGAAATTGATTGATTTCCTAGCTGTCGAGTTCTTGTTTCCATAACTGCTTCAGGTGCCAATATGGTTTTTCCTTCCTCGTCAAGTTCTGGCAATATTGTTTGAACCGGGAGCTTGTCACCTATAACCTTATTTAAGCATGAAACATGGAAAACTAGGTGCACTTGGGAAGATGCAGGAAGCTCCAATTTGTATTCCATAGTACCAATCTTTTGAAACACCTTGTAAGGACCATAATACTTTGGTGATAATTTATTATCCTTCTTAGCTTGCTTGAGAGACATTTTTTTGTATGGTTGTAGCCGTAAAAATACCCAATTGCATACATAAAAAATTCTTTCACTGTGATGTTGATCTGCTTGTTGTTTCATTCGATTATGCGACAAAATGAGGTTATCCTTTAAGAGTTGGAGAACTTGTTGTTGATTCTCGATGTGATATTCCACTTCTTAAACCTTATAATTTTCTCTTAAATATGATGTGATGAATATTGGATGATATCCATAAAGTTCCATAAATAGGGTCATTTTTGCTGCAGTATGGATGGAAGTGTTATACCACCATTGATCCAGAGGTAACCACTTGACCCATTGATTTTGTTTGTCAGATACAAAGCAACGAAGATAACCTTCCAAATATTTGTTCACTATCTCAGTTTTCCCATCAGATTGAGGATGATATGATGAGCTATGATCTAATTGAGTACCCAAACAAGAAAATAGTTCCGTCCAATTTTTTTTTGTAAAAATGGGATCTTTGTCGCTTACAATAATCTTTGGGTTTCCATGTACCTTTTGAATTGTTTCCTTAAATGCAATAGAAATTGTAATATATTTAAATGGATAAGATAATGCACAAAAGTGTGCATACTTGGTAAGTCTATCAACTACCACCATGATGACAGTATTTCCTTCCGACTTGGGTAAAACTGTGATAAAATCCATTGAAACCTCCTCGCAACATTGAATTGGAATGGATAAATGTTGTAAAAGACCCGGGGTCTTAATTGTCTCAAATTTATTTTGTTGGAAAACCAAAAAATCTGCCACAAACTTTTGAATATCAGATTTAAGGCCACCCCAAAAAAATTGCTTCTTCACCCTGTGGTATTTTTTAAAAAATTCTGAGTGCCCTCCTAAGGGAGAGGTGCACAATTTAAAAAGTGTTTTTTGTTTGAGTTGGGAATTCTTACAAAGATATAAGTGATCTTTGTACCATAATGAATCATTTTTCCAGCTAAATGTTTTAGATGTATTGGGATCTTGCTGTAAATTTTGAATGAGTGTCCACACCTCTTCATCATTCTTCCATTCATCCATTGCTTCAATTATCCACTCATGTTGGATAATAGAAATGGCACAAAGCAAGGCTTCCACATCCTCATATTTTCTTAAGAATGCATCTGAAACAACATTTTGCTTCCCTTTTTTGCATACTATTTCAAATTCATAACCCAACATCTTTTTGATCCATTTTTGTTGCTCTTGTGAAGATAATATTTGTTCCAAAAATTATTTAAGGCTATCATGATATTTTTTTACCTTGAAGTGTCTTCCCTTTAGGTAAGGTTGCCATTGCTTTAGTGCATGTAGTATTTCCAACATTTCCTTGTCATAAATAGGTTTCTGTAAACACTTTCCTTTGATTGGACAACTTTCAAAAGCAACAAGTATTCCCTCTTGCATTAAAACCACACCAATTCCATTTCCCGAGGAATCACATTACACAATAAAGGTTTTTGTGAAGTCCCACATAGCTAAGACCGATGCTTGGCACATTGCCTCTTTAATATTTTTAAAGGTCGTAGTATCCTCTGGAGTCCAAGGAAATGCATCTTTCTTCAGCAATGATATTAGAGGTGCCAATATTCTCCTATAATTCTTAACAAACTTGCGATAATACCCTGTTAATCCCAAAATTCCTCGAAGATGATTTATGGTTGTGGGGATTTTTCATTCCTTAATGGATTTAATTTTGTTAGGGTCTACCTTAACACCCTCATGAGATACAATATGACCCAAATATTCCACCTCCTATACTCCAAAGAAACATTTGTATCTTTTTGCATATAATTGTTTCTCCTCTAATAGTTCGAGCACCCTGTCAACATGTTGAACATGATCCTTCCAAGAATTGTTGTAGATTAGTATATCATAAAAAAATAATAACAAAAATTTTCTAATGAAGAGTTTGAAAATGGAATTCATCAAACCTTCAAATGTGGAAGGTGCATTAGTAAGGCCAAAAGGCATGACCAAAAATTCATAATGACCCTCATGAGTTTTGAATGTTGTTTTCAGAATGTCTTCAGTCTTTAGTCTAATACTAATCTTGACCAAGTGACAAGTGGTTTACAGGAAAAATGCCATCGATACCATAAAAAATTATTTGATTCTAAATATAATGTTGCAATGCATACCTTTTTTTTGTTTTGCACATTATGAATATCAAAATATTGCTCAATCTGTAGCATCCATGTTACCGAATGCTTTCCGTCAAACTTCCAAATATCTATCTTTAAAATATGGTGGTTCTTAAATCCAACATTTGAGTCTATGAAATCATGATTAACATTTATTTTGTTTTCATCATGAGTTTCATCTACTACATTTTCACCATTAGGAATCATTTCTCATAGCAAATTTTCAAACCTTCCAGGTTTGCTTTTAGACCATTCTTCATGTCTTCCATGTCTGCTTTTAGACCATTCTTCATGTATTCCATGTTACCTTTCAAATTTTATTCTATACCATCGATCTTATATTTCACCCCATTCTTCAATCGATTCATGGATTTCTTCAAACCATCCATCTTGGCTTCCATTTCATTTTTGGTTACTCTTTGTGAGAGTGAAATTTGTTGCACTTGGTCTCGCAATTTTGATATATCATGTTGCACTTCTTATCTTCATGCGTCATAGTAGATATTTTTGAGGGATTAATGGGTGTGGAATTATTTTTTGGAGGAATTTAAAATGAAATATTGATATATGTGCTTCAATATTCCATTGGAATCACTTCAAAATGATTTTTCAAACAAAAGTTATGCAATTAAAAAAAAATATATATATTGGCCCTATATTGGCCCTATATTGGCCCTATGAGTCTTCTTTACAATGCCACAGGTCAGACCTAATTTGGATTCTTCAAGATAAAGTTATAGTTGTGCCCTTACATTATTATTGTTATGTAGGCTCTGATTGTATTGGGACCCCTTAGACTCCTATATATATAAAGTATGTTTTTGTCATTTTAATCATCCAATAATTTTTCAATTATGTAATGTAAAGGAGTTTTCCACCTCGAAGAAGTTGATTTCTAAGTCATTGATCTATATTTTCTTCTATTTTGTGAGTTGGTTGCATAAGATTTGGTGTCAGAACTTGGGATTCTATGGTTTCGCTTATTCAAACATGCCATTTTGGAATTTTCTCTATAAATATGTTTCTACAAGGATTCAGAAGTTGAAATTTGTATCACGTAGAGCTAAAATCTTGATGAACTTCATGTAAAATTTTGAGATCTTGTTTCTCTATATTTTTGGAGATATGATCTGTGGAATTTATGGTTTTTGCAGGCTCCGGAATTTCATCTCAAACACGTGACCTAGGTAAAATTGTCATAAATTTTGTTCTAGGGATCGGATCAGAATTCTGTAAAAATTGGGCGAAAGTGAACAGACTATAATTTCTTATGTATCGATTTCAGATCCAAAGGTCAAAAAAAGTGACATGTGGCATGCCATACAAGTTCACTCTAATGAACCACTCCATAATTAGGTCATTGTGGGAGACCAGGCATAACTTTATCTCGAAGAATCCCAATTAGGTCTAACCTATGGCATTAGAAAGAAGACCCAGAGGGATACTTCAATGGAAGCACAAATTTTGGGGATATTAAATCACAAAATAGAAGAAAATATAGATCACGAATTGGAAATCAATCTCTTCAAGGGGGAAACCTCCTTTACATTACATAAATGAACAATTCTTGGATGATAAAAATGAAAAAACCTACATTCTATATATAGGAGTCTAAGGGTTCACAATATAACTATATGGGGACCACATGGGCACTAAAATAACAATAATGGGACTACACCTATGGGGAACAATAATAACAATATGAGGACTACATGGGAACAAAAATAACAATAATGAGGCTATACTAGTATTATGGGGACCTAACATGTTGATAAATCTAGGGCATCAAGATTAAGTCATTTATCTTCTATTGATACTTCTTGTGAATGTTTTTTACTTCTTAGATTAGGATCTTATTTTACTTATTTTATTATATTTTTATTCTTCATTAACCAACTACTAATGCATAAACCATAAAGAGACAAGAGACACAAAATATTCTTCATTAACCAACTACCAAGACCCTTGACCTATTTTCCACTCCAATACCAAGAAACAAAGTTTCCTTAGTCAATACTAGTCAACCTTCTGCTCCTTCCTCCTTCTTAGCTACTCTTCAACTTCAGCTTCATTCTGCTTCAGACCTGCACCTTATTTCAGCCTCCTTGAAAACCCTAGTTGCAGCACATGTAGTGACCTAACCCCTTAATGTCCTTCTCTTGGATTGAATGGTATTTTCCTCCAACTCGGATTCATGAAATAAGTCATATACTTGTTGATTAGGCTTCTATCATAGAAAAATATACTTTGGCCTTTTCTGTAGCAATAACAATCCTCTCCTTCGCACATGTGAAAGGAGATCAACCCTAAAAAATTCCCAAACACTCCTTAAATGCTTCACTCTTCTTCTTTATATAATTTTTGATGATAAGGGTCCTTCCTAAGTGATCTTCACACTTATTAATTTCAGACCAAATTTCTCCACAGAAATCATGCTTTCTAAAATGAGGTTGAGATGATTATTTATAGTTGTTTCCGAGTCAATTAGATCGACTTGAGTGAGGGTGAGACGACATGAATTTTGAAGGAGATCATTTATTCCATATTCTAGCGGACTTGTAGGAGGTATATTTCCTTTGTCTTGGAGGGCCTTCTTATATACATTTAACTATGCATAAATAAATGTAACATTCCCAAGAAGGGTCCTTCATACATGACATTGAATCTCTTTGAAATTTATGACTAGATGACAAAACCTATAGGTTCACAATGGGAACCTTAACTAAAATAAAATTCCTTGATCATGAAACCCATGATTCAAGCATTACAAAAGTATTTTTATTTTCTTCTTTTCATCAATTACATAAAATCACAATTACACATGTCATTATGAAGAAAAAACCTAGTTACAATTTTCAATGCTCCCTCTTAACTAGGGAGGTATTCATAATGATACTTGGTCATTCTCTATCTAAATAATTTATCATAAGAAGAGTTGGATTGGAAACCCATTTGTTTAGCATCATATCAACCAACATTGTTAGATAGCAAGGCCTTGACTAACATCTCTATATCTTGATGATATCTGAGTGCAATGCTGGTGAGACCAATGATATATAGACACCCTCATCATTTTCTCTCTTGGAACATACTCCACCCAGGTTCTCACAGTGTGTTCCACCAGACTAGTATTCTTATCTTGGATTCCCAGTCCTAAAATATTATCGATCCTCTACGACTACCCTTATCTTGGATGCCCTAAGTCATCCTTAAAGAGTACCAGATGTCAAATTTTTACCCAATCCTCCATTCTATGTTCCCAAGAGAAGAAAAGAATGATGTGTTTATCTCTCCCTCTTAATTAGGGGGAATATATTTTTTCAAATAAAGGAATGTGTTAGCTCCCTCTAATTTGCAATATTGGCAAAGTCAAACTGCAGAGAGAACATTATTTCAACCACTTTGGGATTCTAGGATCTAGCCCTCCTGAATCCGGAGAGGGATCTCTCCAATAAAGTGTAAAGATGGATTTATCTTTAAGGCTTTTGGGTAATTATATTAGGCTAGTTATGAAGTCCGAGGGTTTTGTTTTGTTTTTGGATGTTTGAGCATGATTATTATTTGGGTGGAAAGTCCTAAATGGAAAGAGTTTCAAAGGTGTGAAGTTACAAGCAATCAGAACAAGCTTTGGATGATTAGATAGATATAACGCTGGTTTTTAGTCCATTGGGCTATGGAGTCATAATAGGGCCTTTAATTGTGCAACAATTCAAGAGTGATCCAAGGGGCAAGTCATATATATCATAAGATCATTGAGATTAAATGATGGAATGGAAATAATAAAAGTGTTGGAGGGGTGGAAACTGATAATCATTTCAACAAGGATTTATAGTCAGTCCAAACAAGAAAAAGCCTTTAAGAAATTGTTTAAAACCAACCAAAGGGCAGGGCTTACCATAAACCTCTTTGGACAAGCTCGTATTAAAGCAAACTTAATAGACAAAACAATCCAGTAATCCGCATAATTACCTTTAGAAAGTATGAAAACACATAAGATAAACAAAATGTAGCCTAAGATCAGATAAAATACTTTTAAATCTAGTCTGCTTTCGGCATACACATAGGGAAACTTTTAGAACTACTTTTGGAGAATAGAAGCTAGAAAACAGGGCACACCATCACTTTTCTAGTCTAACTTTACGAAGTAAATAATGAAAATAACATTCAAGAATGATGTTTAAAGCAAACAGTAGGACGAGGGAATGCCAGCATTCATAACTGCTTAAACTGTATTGAATCATTCTTAAATAAACAAATTGGAGGAAAACATTGAGATAAATATTATTAGTCAGAGAAGGGTACTGTAAACAGTAAGTCCTAACTCTATGCTTGTTGTTCTTTATCAGAGAATAGTGGAAAATATGGCATACATGGAAGGAAAAATAATAACAAAGAAAGGGGCACTTCACCAGTGATATAGACTAGGATCCCAAGAAACAACATGTATATTGAAGTCAAACCAGTTACATCTTCAAGTCCAATGTTTCAGTTCAGAAATCATCTTCACTTCTGAGCCTAACTTATGTGACTACAAACAGAGCTTCAAGAGCCTTTGAATACTATTTACAAGTAGGACTTTCGAGCACAAGTATATTTCAAAGTTCTGCAACCAACATTGTTTCATCTCTTATAGAAGTTTTTATAGAAGAAAGGAGGAGGTGGGATGGGATAAAAGATCTCCCAGGTTCAATTAATACAGATTAATACTTCTCAGCTTTTGAGGGGCTCGATGGAGAAGTTTACAGATATTTCATCTGTATTAATTGTTTAACATTAAGAATTAAGCTCGGTGGGGAGCTTTTTTTGACTTTAAGGCTCTGTGTCATCTCTGTAGTAACTCAGTAGATATTTTGCAATAATTTCTTTGGCTGAATGAACTGTTCGACTGTCGTGAGGAAAATATCCTCTGTTCTGGTCATTACTCGGCCTCTATTGAATGCCGTGAGGCTATAAGTGGCATTAGGTAGCTGAGAGGAATCAATTAGCCTCTGATGTGGCAGTGGAGGCATCCTCTGTCTGATAAATATTTTTGATTTGCCTTTAATTGTGTTTAATTCAATGGATTAGGATTTTGATTTTCGATCTTAGCCGTAATCCACCCAATCTGTGTAATTAATCTTTAATTTTTTCAGTTCTGTTGTGGTTAGGTCTTTAACATTGATACTCTTTGATTTGTTTTAATTCTCTGTGTCTTGTTGATGTGAAGGTACCGCAGAGGGTTCATATGGCATCAGTGCTCATGATGCACTGATGAAACGTGATGTCGAACCCTGTGGAATGATTTTTCTTTATGCACAAAGGCATGGGGGATCGTCATCCCCGGCCTTTGGTTTTCCTTTAATATAATGGAAAAATCATTAAAACCTGCAAAATACCCAAAAACGTTATAAAATCCTGCATATTTAAGGTTTAACTGCTTCAGAGGTTGCGTGTTAGGTCACAGCCATTGGATGAAAGCATCCAACGGTGGAGATGTGCTTGCGGGGGTCAGATAGAAGGTGGTTGGAAGAATGGCGCAGAGGATTAAGTCCGAGCCGTATATATGTTTCGATCGATGTTCAAGACAAATCGGGGGAATAATAATGTGAAGGGGTCACATATACTATGTAAATGACGAAAAATGTGAAGAAATACAAAGGAAAAGGGAAAAATCCCTTTGGAGGAAGAAATCTATTTGAAATGAAATTTGGGGTTTCGCAGATGATCGTGAGCCATCGGATCTCATTGGAGCCCGAGATCAACGACGGAGATTGCTCGTTAAAAGCCATTGAAGTATGGCAGAGGGCGATAGTGTAAGGGGAGATTAGATCTGAGCCGTTGATCTACAGAGATCAACGGCGGGGAGCACATGCGATACAATATAATACAAAATGAGGAGAGTGGTTTCGGAGGGCAAAACAGCTGATTTCACGTGGTGATAAGGAGGGTAGGCGATATTTCCTTTTCGAACATGATATGCGTCCCCACCCGACACGTGGAATTAGAAAACAGATTATATCGCGTGATTTTGGGGAATTAATGCCCGTGCTTAAAGTTACACGATATGGAACGTCAGTCATTAGATCTGGAGCCTCATATCGAACGGTGGGGATCGAGCGTGATTTTGATAAGATGCGTGGGCGAAACGAGGTGGGGAAAGAGAAATGCAGTTTTAATCTGAGCTGTTAGATCCAAGATTGGACGGCGGAGATCAGATCTGGAGGGAGGCAGGACCCACAGGGATCTGGCCTGTCAGGGTTAAAATGGGCCATTGGATGGAACAGATCAATGGCTTAGATGTGATCTGTGATTCAAATGAAATAATACAAAGGTGGGGAACGGGTTAATAAGGGTCGTTGATCTGCAGAGATCAACGACTGAGATTTGGCCAAAAACATTATGAAGCGGGGCGTATGAATTTAACCAAAGTCGGGAGACGCAATCTGGACCGTCCGATCTGGACACGTGGACGGCCCAGATGCATCAGATCTTTGCAATCGGCAGGGAAATGGACAGGGAGGGCACCGAAGCGATTAACTGTGGGTCGTCGATCTGCAGATCAGATCGACGGTGGAGGATGGATCGAGGAACCACCAATCGGAGGTGGGGAAATAAAATATTAATGCGCCTAATGAAAAATTCCCGATGCGATACAGCACTAGCCATTGGATTGGCCCAATGATCAATGGTGGAGAAGGGCTTTGACCAATGAACGAGCCCGACTACGTTATAATATATAAAAAATAAAAGTTTATGAAAACAAAGGTTTATTGTGTCGGGCAGGTTATATATATGAAATGACGCCCGACTGCGAGGCCGTTGGTATATATGAAAAGAAATAGGCCCAGGGCTTATATGTATAAGGGCCAATCGGAATCGGGAGGAAGGAGCTTGCTTTTCAATCTACCCATTTGGAATTCTCCGATGCGAGAGTGTATGGACCGTTGATCGGGGAGATAAATCAACGGTATTTCTATTAAAAAACGTTGCACCGACGCGTTTAGTTAAAACCATAGGAAGAGGGTTTTTTTATGTATTTACAAAGGAAGAATATGATCGGACGGGGTTTATTGAAAATTTTTAGGACCCGATTGCGGGTTCTGAGGTTATATGAAGTGGCAATGGGATCGGGGCTTATATATAAGAGGGCCAAACACATCGGAAGTTTTATAAAAGGCCAAAAGACTTGCGTTCTTTGTTTGTTTCCGATGTGACAAGCGCCAAAAAGGTTTAGCGCTTGGTTCTAGCACCAAGGCATATGGTGGGGAAGTGGTTACGACTTAGCCCAAAGGGGCTTAAGCCTATAGTTAAAAAACTTATTTTTTATGAAATTTTTCAAGGTTTTTGATGGATTTGGGGGTTTCGGTAAGGTTTAAAAGTGAGTTTTAAACCTTGTAAAAGGATTTTCATGAAAGGGAAAGGGGAATAAATGAAAAACAGAAGAATTTGATGGGGGAAAAAGGGAATAAAATGAAGGTTAGTTTTGAGTGGAGAAGGGGAAAAATAAGATTTTGCGGCAGTCTTTATCTATGAAAATAGCAGAATTTCTGAGTTCGAAAGGGAAATAGCAGTGAAGATTTAAACAAAGGTCATGATTTCTTCATGAGTCTTCAAGAGATAACATTTTTAGCAATAAAACATGTTTCTTGAAGGCTCCAAAAATGATTTAGCCACCTTTTGATATAACAAATTTTATAGGTGGCTAACAGAATGTACTCATTCCTACGAAAGGAATGTACCTAAGCTCCCTCTTGGCTTAGGAATTTTTCTTTGAAGCTTCCTTCAAGTAAGAAACTTGTTGCCAGGCTCCCTCTTAATTAGGGACCTACATCAGATCCTAAGGTGGAGATGATGGGACAAGGAACTGCTTCAATAAATCCTCCTCACGATGTCATGAACTTATTTTCATTATTCAGGAGTCTTCATGTTTGGGACTTATTCATAGGGAACATACCATCCATCACTTTTATCCATGATTCAATCATGTCATCATCAAAAAGTGATCCATGATCAATTCATATCTAGCATTCCTTCATGCCATGCCACCTTCTTCATGCCATGTTTCCTTAATGATAATTCATCCTAATACATAGGCATCAGTGGTTGAAGATATCCATAGGTATTTTCTTGGAATCCCTACATAAGCCCATCCAGATATTTGTTCAAAAATAGGAAATGAACACTTGAATCAAAATTACCTTTTTGATGGTCTTTCATTATGACATCTTCTAGTCTGTATCAAAATCCTGCATACATATCGACACATCTCCCAAATATATATATATATATATATATATATCTATATATATATATATATATATTCAAGGGTCTCTTTACTTTTACGACTTCATCAGAGTCTACATATCAACCTTGGAGATATCCTAGTTAGATCTCTTGGTTCTTGGATGTTGATTTCCTTATCACACCTTTAAAGAATAGTTCTTCCAAATTATCATACATCTCTTCTAATGTCTCCACCCCTGTTATATAGGGAATGAGGGGATATTTGACAGACTCCATAAGAATATATTGAGCCCTTAGATCCCTTTCCATGTATTCAGATAGCACTTGTCCTTCATATGTTTTGGAGACCTTTCCATTGACATGATCAATGACTTCATTTTCTTCGAGGACTATGTCTATCCTCCTTTTCCATGAAAGGAAGTTCGATGACCCAACCAACATATTTATTTCCTTTCAAAACAAAGTGATTTTACTAGATTAGATTATAGACGAAAAGATAATTAATTCTCAAGTGAAGATGAAATCTTCAACTTGATCCCTTTGATGATGATGATTTATGGAGATGTATTGATTCCTTTTGGATGTTCTTCTTTCAAATGAAATCCTTGCTTTGATAAATGGAGATTTCCATTTTGATGACAACAATGCCTTTTTGATCTAGATTCCTTTGGATGAATAGTTTTCAAGATACTTCAACTTCGAAATGATTGAGAGTGGATCCCAAGAATGGTTCTTTGATTGAGTTAGGGTTTTTACTTTCTTCAAGATGATGATTTTGATCTTGATCTTGAAGTGATTTTCTTAGATGAATAAAATTCAAGCTACCTTGATTTGTAGATCTCTTCAAATTTAGTATATGTAGGGTCTTTGAGGTCTCTTAACTTCAAGATTCAAAGACTTCTTGTTGGTGTAGAATTTCTTTGATCTAGGCTTATGATGCTTCCTTTGTAAATCTTGAATTCAAGATGATCTTCGCTTTGATGCCTTCCTCGAGATTTGAGCCTTGAGTGTATCTTAATAAGATGCCCTGCCTTGACTTTGTCACCTTAGCTCTGATACCATGTTGAGAAATATATGTCATCGAGATTAAGTGATTTATATTATATTGATAACTGCTTGTGAATGGTTTTTACTTCTTAGATTGGGATATTCTTTTACTTATATTATTATGGTGTTATTATTCATCAAACAAATACCAATGCATAAACCATAAAAAATATAAGAGAAAAAAAATATAGGCTATCATCCAAGGCCAAAAAACATGTCCCACTTGAGAGGAAAACTAGGAAAAATTATTCTTCTTATAGAGACTTCAATTGACAAATACCAAGACCAAGACCAAGAACCTTGACATATTTTCCACTCCAAGACCAAGACAAAAAGTTTCGTTAGTCAACAATATTCAACCTTCTACTCATTCCTCCTTCTTGTCTACTCTTCAACTTTGGCTTACTTCTGCTTCAGACCTGCACCTTATTTCAGTCTCCTTGGAAACCCTATTTGCAGCACATGTAGTGACCTAGCCCCTTAATCTCCTTCGCTTGGAATCAATGGTATTTTCCTCCAACTCATCTTGATGAAATGAATCATATACTTCTTGATTCATCTTCTGTCACAACAAAACATACTTTGGCCTTTTCTGTAGCAATAAAAATCCTCTCCTTCACACGTGTGAGAGGAGATCAACCATAAAATAGTCCCAAACACTCCTTAAAGGATTCTCTCTTCGATGGTGATAAGGGTCCTTCCTAAGTGACCTTCACACTTATTTCTTTTAGACCGAATTGCTCCACCGAAATTCAGCTTTCTGAAATGAGGTTGATTTTCCTATATATAGTTGTTTCGGAGTCAATTAGACCAACTTGAGTGAGGGTGAGATGACATGAATTTTGAAGGAGATAATTTATTCCATCTTCTAGCTGACTTGTATGAGGTATATTTTCTTGGTATTGGAGGGCCTTCTTATATATATTTAATGACTCATACACAAATGTAACATTCCCAAGAAGGGTCCTTCATACATGACATTGACACTCTTTGAATTTTATGACTAGATGACAAAACCTAAAGGTTCACAATTGGAACCTTAATAAAATTCCTTGATCATGAAACCCATGATTCAAGTATTACAAAAATAATTTTATTTTCTTATTTTCATCAATTACATAAAATCACAATTACACATGTCATTATGAAGACTGAACCTAGTTATAATTTTCAACTAGTATGAGTCTAACCATGTGAATAAATGAGTTGGAGTCAAACATGGTAGACACCATCTAATTACCGACCAATGATGTAATCCATTAACAGATGTGAGAGGAAACATCGATAATGATAATGTCTCTCAAGGCACTACAGTACATTCTATGTGACGCGAATAAATTAGGTGAACTCGAACACCACATAGAATCTTTTGGTTGAAGGCCAATGATGAAAACATGTTGCTAAAAGTGAGGAAACTTTCCATTGAGGTATGCAAGTTCCAAGGCATTAAAGGGAGCTTCTAAGTCAACTTCCTTGATAATGCGCCAATTTCTACAGGAATTGACCCATCACAAGAGGGCCTTGATGTATCTCCCATCAATGAAACGAAACGATCAAGATTTGAGACAAAATTTAATGATGCAAAGCTAGTTCGGGAGCAGTAGACATGAAGTAAGGATTAATGTATTGTGTTATCACTCAGGTTTTCCTTGAAGTTGTGGAAAAGGAAAGTAAACCCGAGGTAACCACAAACCAACCTTCAGATACAGAATCTATCCAATCTGTATCCAGAGAGGGCTCTCTCTTTAAAATTTAGCTTTGTTCTTAGAAAATATTAGGCTAGTTATAAGTTCAAGAGTTTTGTTTGAATTTAAATGGTGGAATCCGCCAACTAAGGGCAAGGTTGAGTATTTTCAGGCCATTGGGCTATGGAGTCGAAAGGATGGCTTTACTGGATTAATCTTCTACACACAAGATGGCTTTGCAGGGCAAGATAGCCAAACAGAGAAATTTTTTAGAAATTAAAGTGAATGGAATGGGTTTTAAAGGGATGAAAGGAAATTAAGAATATTTCAACATGTTCAAAGGAAGAAAGTGAATGATTACAAGTAAAGAGCAATTAAGAAATCTTTACTATAGTAATCAAAATGTTTAAACCAGCGAAACAAGAGAAATTAATAATTCGTTGCTTATAACCGGTTTAGCAGAAAACATTTAGAATAATCATTATTGAAATCAGAGTACACTTAAGTAAATTCTGATTTATTCTTTTATGTCAATTATTCAGAAATGGAACAGAGTGATATTATAAACAGATATAAAACTTAAAACATAGGATAGAAAAGACTTATTGAACTGTAGTCGGACACATGAATCCTGCAAAAAGTCTTGAGCTTCAAATCATCATCCAGCAAGCCACAAATAAGTTTCCCCAAAGCACTTTTATTCTAAAAGATCAATGTTATAGCAAAGTAGTAGAATCCACCCTCAATAATTCTTTTGAGGGCTTATTTATACAAAAAATGATTTAAAATATCTCACAATAACCTAGGAAATAATCTAGGGTGACTAATGAATAAGTTACAACATAAAGGGAGACAGATGGTCTCGTAGATAGGATAAAAGGCAACTACTGGTGTGTTGTTTCCTCCTTTTATGCATGTGCTGGAGGCAGGTCCTACAATCTGGCTCGATGCTGTCCTTTTTGGTAATTATTTTCTAACTGCCTAACTTCACTGATACTCTTCATTTCTACTGATACACTTTCAACTGCCAATCTGATACTCTTTAACCTTTGTTCATCTATTTATCTTTCACACTATAGTAAAAAAGGAAAAATTGTCCATATGAAGATAAATTTTACAAAATTTCTAATAGGTCTTCCCACCATTTGTCTTCTGCTATTTTGGTTCGTTGGAGTTTCCTTAATGTTTCATCATCTTTAGTGTATCTGAAGAAATTGGGCTGATTTGGGAACAAATATCTTATTTCATGCTCAAGGAAAAATGAATTCTTCAATTTATCATAAAGATTTCTCCCTGTAGGCAATGTTGAGTCCGATGAACTGGTAGAAGAACAAGCCAAATTATGAGCATGTGTGTCCAATTTCCTGACATAAGTTTCGAAGTCCATTATTTTATCCTCTGAAATCATAGGGCTTGGCAACCCACTGTTTAATAACTCATTAAGTCTTTATTTGAAGGCCATGATCTCTTCCTGAATACCTGAACATCTGCGTTCCAAATTTTGCATAAGATTTCTCTTGGTAAAAACTCTTTTTATTTCCAAAATTGTACCTGTTATGTCCTCAATTCCCAGCTCTGCAAGCTGCTGTCTGGTCTGGGTGTTTAAGAACTGTATGAGTTAATTTGCTTGTTCAGGTCTGTCTCTCAATTCTTCTCTTGTTTTATCAATTTCCTCCAGAGCTATTTTGACCAAGTCATTTTGTTCAAAGATTATTTGAATGAAGGACCAAATATCCTTTATTGACTGAATAATATTATTCCAAAGAATTTCATTGATTTCTCTCAAAGGCTTCTCCAATGAGAGATCCTTTTCTAAAGCTTTAACCAATTTTTCCAGCCTTTTGATTTCTCTTGTATGATCAGCAACGTCTTTTTTGAAGTATCATATTTTTGTTCTAAATTAGTGAGCTGTAACTTTGTAGTTTGAAGTTCTGTTACTCTAAGTTTCAAACTTTCCATTTGTTTCACTAATTCTTCAGAACTTAAACTAGAATTATTCACCTGTGATGGGTATGTTTGCTAGTCTGCTGCCATTGTACCTATAGTAGCTTATGTTGTAGATGTCTGAATGATAGACTGATTTTCTTTCAATGCTTGCTCCAGTTCCTTTTTTGTTTCACTTAGTTGTTCATTCATTTTCAGGATCAACTCCATCATTTCTTCTTCTGAATTTTTCTTCAATACTTCTTCAGTTTGAGGATGCCTTGAAGCTGGTAACTTTAATTGCTTCCTCAATGCAGCAATGTCATCATCCTTCTTTTTAATCAATGCTTCAATGCCTTTTATATCTTTGGGATTATGACCCAAACTGATGATTATTTCCTCCAAAGATTTTATTCTGTTATCCTTTGATTGAGAAGAAGCTTTTTCAATCTGCAACTAGGTACTTGTATTATTCAAAGAATCTTGCAATCTATGAGCTACCATTGCTTTGTCAGTAAGGGTAGAATATATCATTTCTCCAGTTTGCTTGTGTAATTCTATCTGGTCCAATGGATGAATATCTTTTGCTAGGACCTCAAAATTAGTCCTGATGTAATCAGCCGCTGTCTGTGGTTTTGGAACTTTAGATTTGAAATGGCTCATTAACATTTTCCCTTGCTGAATGTCAAAAGATGACATTAATCGCTCTTGATTTTGTGGAGCCATTTTAAGATACTGATTATACACCTGGACCCTTAGTGGATCATTCATTGCTTTTATACTGATAAATGTCTTTTTTATGTCTCCTGCATCTGTCTTTGGCTGTTTGAATGAAGACACTTCAGTGCTTAGCTGTCTTTGTATTTCCTTTCCTTTATGACCTGTATATGTTTCGCTAACTGAACCAGTAAGCTGACTATCCTCCCTTTCTTCATCAAAGATTTCATCAATAGATTCTACTTCAGGAAGTGGATTCAGTTTTTGCCTTTTAGCTTGAGGTTGTTGTGAAGATTCCTTAGGAGGAGTAGGATCTTTAACTTGTATTTTCTTGCCCTTTTCCTCATTAGACGGAGTCTACAAATTTGAAACTTCAGGCTGATTGACTTGAATAGGAGAAACATGTGCTTGATCTTGTACCTTGGAAGTTTGAGGTTTTTCTGTCATGGTGAATGTTTCAATGACTTGTACTTCTGGTTATTTCTCTTTTCCTTTGGATTCAACTGCAATTGATGGAATGTTTTCCTGTAATCCCTGTTGAAAATTCCTTGTTGAATAAGTGCCAATATGTGGTACCTACACTTGCCAAAAAGTTTCGAGGTCAAACTTTTTTTCAAGATCTTTCATGACATTGTTTACATTGACCTCTTCACTATCATGTTCAACTAATGTTCCTTCCATCCACTCATCTTTATTAGCATACTGTTCTATTTCTGGAATTCTGTGGTGGAAGTATGGTGCTAATTTGTTCTTCATTATTTTGTCACAAATAAAACTGAATGGGTCATAGGGGACCCAATGGAAACTCTTTTGTAACTTGAAATGGTCTTGTAATATCATTTCTGCTTCTTGTCTGGCATCCCTAGAATTGCATATAAAGGGACCTAACTGACTTTTGATTCTGAGTTGGGCTTTCTTCTTAGCATTACAAAAATGAATAATATCAGAGTTATTCATTTTCCTGAAATATTCTAAGGCAAAAAGTCTCATAGGCACATATTTAGGCAGCTTGAATGGACAAAGTTCACATCAATATATTCTTATTTCTGAATAATTTTGGTACAAGTACCAGTCCCCAACTTTATACATCCTTGAGAGCTGCAAAGTTTTCTTAATTTCATTGCTGAGCCTTGGAGGGGCAACTCCTGTCAACAAGGTAGTTGCAGGATGTATGAAAAGATCAATGAACTCAGTATAAGAATAGGGAGAATCATAGGAGCTGTGAGTTATGACAGACCAAAATATAACAGACCTAGGGTTTCCCTTAGCATCAAGCTTTTGAATAGGAAAAGGAAAGTTCTCTGATTGATAATAAAGGATGAGATGATAAATAACTGAGGAATACTTAAACACTTTCTCATTCTCTAACCTCATGAACTGGTCATGGATTTTATTTGCAATGAAAGATGCAAAGTCATATTTAACAGTAGGAGGCTATCCAGGGGTAAAGATAGATAATAATACCAGGGTTAAATGGTCAACATACTCACTTGTATTAAAACCCATTACAAAGGATATCATATTCAGGATGAGCTTGCCTAATTCAGTAAAATAAGAAAAACCATAGGGAGGAGGGCCCTTAGGTTGATGTTCAGGTAACATAAAAGTCTGGCAAATGCATTTCAATTTTTCTTGGGACAATTGGGTAGACTTTTCAAGTAGTTCTTCCATGGACAAGGGAGTAAGATTTTGATCAGGTTCAAAATGGAGCATTGTATTGATAGCTTGAGGAGTAATGGGGAAAAGGATACTCTGGTTCGGGGATAACACTGCTCTTTGAGTTGGATCATAATTGGAATGACAGTAATGGATAATTTCTGGGAAAATACGGACTGAGGGGATGAGATATCTTGGAAAATTGGATTCCCATAACCCAATGATATCCAAACCTTTCGAATAATCATCTCTGCAGCGACAATAACTTCAAAGGGGATTTTCATTGAAAACTAAGTCTTTAACTTGAAAATATTTATCCACTAATGGAAAATATTCCAATTCTCTATGCGGGGCGTTTAATGGAGCTACATTCAGGCCGAAGGAACTTCCATTTTGGTTCTTGTGTATTCAAAGTGGAAATTTCGGGGGTTTTTCACGGAAATGGGCGCAATTACCAGTTTGAAGATGGAAAATACAGTTTCCTTTAGAGGCAATTGAAATTCTGGGAAAAGAGAAGACTTAAAATACTCTGTAGCAGTCTTTGGTGTAGAATTTTGAACGAACAGTAGGATTTTGCAGAGTTTAAAATGGGAAATGATATAAATACCTGTTTTTAGAAGATAAGTTGTATTTAACAGGTACTGATTGACGGCTAATGGATGCTTGAATATTGGACTGATGGGGGTCTTCAACAAATTCTGTTAATGGCAATTTAACAGTCGATTTTCAAATTTCCAGTGTAGAGGGCATAGTCGCTTTCAACATACAAAATGATGAAAAATTGTGTGAAATTTGTTTTATTCGGAAAGTCAAAGGAATTTTTTATTATTTTTTTGGGGATAACGTCACTGGTGTACGACATGACACGTCATGGGGAATGGGCAGTAAGCAGTAAATTCCGCACCGCTTTTGGGAGCAGGCGGTATTCCGCGGGGAGGCAGCGAAGCGATACAGTGTTTGACACGTAGCCACGACACTATTCAAAAACCATTGTGATTTCGCGCGTTAACGCTCGTACATAGGATGGCTAGCGGAATCATTGTGGGCCGTAGATCTCGACTGGAGGGATCGAACGGTGGTCTGAAAGGGAAGTGGCGGGGGAGTTAATGCGCGGGCCCGAGACGATTAATTATAAGTAATCATTTCGGGAGGGTTTTCATTGGGGGTTAAACTATTAATTAATCCGGATGATTAATTAATCTCGATGGTTTAATAAGGGTCGGGGTGATGAAATGGGTTAATTTCTGAAGTTTGATTTGATTTAAAAATTCGGGGTTTATTTATTTTTTCTTCGTTTAAAACATAAAAGCATATGTTTAAACTTTTTTCTATGTATTTTTATTATATAGAAATAAATCAATGCGATTCATTTACTATAGGGGGCGGGGATTAGTTATATAGATATGTTTTTAGCCAAAGGGATTTTATAATGTGGGTATTCGATTTCATCATATGGGTTTAAATACTTTGGCTAAAATGTATAATACAAAGGTTTTTTGGGATATTACATTGGAGGAGTTATATATATAGGAAAAGGTAATTTTTATAAGGATTTAATAATTAAAATTAAATGTTAATATGACAAAGGAACATGGAAAACTCAAAATACTTTACACAACTAAGAAAGTGAAGATTTCTGAAGCAAATTGCATTATATTAACTTCAACACTTAGATTTAGAATAGCAAGTAATTTTGAGGGGCTTTTATGAAATATGGCATGATTTTCCTAAGTAAAATGGGATTTTACTTAGGAAGGGATTAAAAGTGAATGAGTATAATGATGAATAATCTCAAGTACTAAGGTTTTTTTTCAATTATTGGGCCGAGGGTCCGGTCCCTCCAAAATTCAAGGAAATGCCTTGAGCCCCTTTAATCTTCAAATTCCTTAGCACTTTGGGGGAAATTAGTAAAATTGTTAGGGAAAAAGTGAGAGGGGAATTTAATGATTTTGACTTTGCTTTACTCTAAAATTCTGCCAATGTAGTGTTCTCTGCACTTGGTGATGAAAGTAAAGGATTAAACACATTTAGCACCATCATTCATCACATGAAACTTTGCAACACCATCTACCTACCCTATCTACTTTACTCTACCATTTTCTCTTCTTTATTAGGGTGCACTTAGGCTGGAAAACCCTTATCAATCTTCTTTTCTTTTACATGGAAAATCTATCTAATTCTACACTTATTGCATCCAAGGGCTCAGATTAAACTGTTGAGCACCTTTTATTAACTCTACCTATCTACTTATCTGCCAAGATTAAACTGTTTGGTCAGATATTTATTCTCTATTCTACAACATGAAATTGAAACATGAATGAGTCAAGTTTAAACAGTTTGACTCTTTATAAATTGTGGCAAAGTTTAACAAGATGCACACAATTACTTATTTACAAAAAATGAAATAGTAGTGGCATTTGGATTTGCACACTTTCCTTGGTCTATTTTTGTTTGGGGTTCATTTCTTTCACTTTTTTGACCATTTTATTTTTCTTACCCTTTGATTTTTCTTTTAGGGTATACCCTCTTTACATTTTTAAAATTTTTTGATTTTTCAAGAATATGGAACACCTTTTCACAAGAAAAAGGTTTGAACATATTGCATAGTTCAATAAGTCAATCATGAAAAATGACACCTATTGGTATAGGAGTCTAACATATTGCAGTAGATGTTAACTGAGGGGGAATTTGTATTCAAAGACCCATAATGAAGGTATAATCAGCAAAGACACAAGTAGATTCCCAAACCTAAAGCAGTAACGAAAATGAAGTGAAAGAGTGTCATGTTCAATAGAGAATCACTACCATTAATAGGTATCATGCTCTATTTTCGCAATTTCCCAACCATTTATGGCTATTACCTCCTTATTTTTGACAATATTGAGGAGGATAACATATGCTTGATCCAATAATGTCATCCTTCAAATGAATCCTTCTCAGTATTTTTAATGAACCCTGAGAAGGAGTGGTTCAATATCATCATGTTTGACAAGTCCATCGTTGTTAAATATTTTTACAGGTCTAGTGAAGGCGTAACTCAACTTATTTTTCATGTTTATAGATTTTTAAAAAGAGGCGACAAAGAAAACTCCAAGACGTTCCTTTACATAAATTTAGTCTCTTGGGCCTGGAAAGGGATAAAACAATACCTAGGAGAACCTTTTAGTTATGTTTAACTAAAGTATTAATTTTTCATAAATAATCTATCCATTCTAGAAAATGGTTAAACTTATACTAGGTATATGTATTTTCATTTACTTTAACGAGTTCGAAAAAAAAGTGCTCGACAATATTTTCATGTTTTGAGAGTTTGAGAAAAGCTTAAAGAGCACTCCACCTAGAGGAACGAGTGGTATAAAAGTTAGCAACTAGTTCCAGTCATGATGGAACTAATCAAAACACGTAGAGGTCAAGAGGTTGGCTAATAATACCACTCATCGTAGTGGTTCCTCAGAAAAGGGTAAAACATCAAGTGAAAATGAACAATCAACCAAACATATGGTGGATGATGGTATGATAAAACTAAGGCTCGTTTGGAAGAAACATGATGATAAAAAATGGTAGTCAAGAGAATAGGTTTCATTTTTTATTCAAGCTTGAAACAAAGAAAAAAATGTTCTTGAGAGTGGTTTCATTTTTACACAAGATTGAAACAAAGAAAAACTATGCTTGAGAGTTTGTGGTTTCATTTTTACACAAGCTTGAAATAGAGGATAACTATGCTTGAAAGTGGTATATTTCCCCAAACATAAAGGTAGAGGAAAGGCATGCTCCCCCAGCTTTGTTTCATCCTAAAAATCTTCTCATGAACCCCGAATAGACCACTGGTTAATAATAGAAATATGTTCACCAAGAAGGAAGGAAGAGGATTATGGGAAGATGAAAGGAAGCTAACATATTTGATATCAAAATCAAGATCATAATCAAAGAGGAAAATCAATGAGAGAGGATTTTTTTTCATTTTGTAATGAGTGTGACACATTAAAAGAACTCTGCTTCGAGTAACCTATTTCATTTTTTAACGAGATTGACATAAGAAAAGGGACCATACTCTGTAGATCAGATCATGGCCTCTAAGAGGCCATGGATTTTAAAAGGTTCTCATAATATGGGATAAAAATGCTCTAGAATGGATCAAAGGATCTAATGGAATGATCAGGCTCTTATTTCCCCAGTAAATGATTCACCATATGTCAAAAGAGGTTGATCAAATAGCGAAAGGCCCATCTTCATCAGTAGGTATGGGCATGGGATAGGTTTCCACATAATTAAACTATGGCAGGGGAGATAACACTTGTATTCTTGGAACGTTTAGGGAAGTTGGATGAATGGTTGTCAATTCAGGACCAACAAAAGAAGGTGATCTATATTCACAATTATTCCATCATGTGGGAAACACATCACTTGAAAGAGTATGGACATGACAACATTCATAGAATAAAAACAGTCTCTCCAAAGGAGTAAATTGAAATCCAAGGGGCCTAAGACTACCATGATGTCAATACAGACAAATTTTCCTTCCAAAGTATTAGGAGGGTGAGGAAGGATCCCCAAAGGTTTACTGGTTCTTCTATTAAAATCCAATAAATTTAGAACAACATACACAAGCTAAGGGGGGATTATTTCTTTCCAAAAATTCAAGGATAGAACGCTAACATAAGCTCCCTCATTTATAAAATTGCGATAATGGTTTTATCATAAGCCTTCACCTTGATTTGGAAGGGCATATAAGAAGAGAGATGAGGTTTTTTTAATTGATTCCAATCAAAGGAAATGGCCTCATTACTTGGAGGAGTTTCTGTGAGAATAATAGAAATGTCCCCTTGTTCATTGGGATATGAAGAAACGAGAAGAACATGAGTGGTATGAACTTCACTCTTTACAGGAAAAGTGCAATCGATTGAAGGTGGAATCGAGTCAACCATTTTCTCAACCAATGGTGGAACAAACTCATGGAAATCATGTTCAAAGGGAGTGGTCATCTCAAACTCATCTCAAAAATTGTTGACTATGGTTACTGGTCACTTTGTTGCATGAGATTGTCACTTACTTTTCTATAGTAACAATTTGACTCATGTTTTTTGAGCGACTTCATGAGGCCATGAACTTATTTAATGTAGCCAACATATGAATGTAAAGTTATTATTATGTTTTATATATTCCCTTATTTTTATTTTTGGTTAAAATTGCGCACGGGTTATAATATTTATGTATAAGTCCAGGGATGATATGTGTTTTATTGCTCACAGGCCTTGTCATAACATAGGTCTACATGTTTTTGAAAGGGTTTTATGTTATTCCCTAACCTTATGATATCTCTTATCATTATTCAATTTCGAGCGAATTTTTCATTGATTGTATGGTTTGATTCATATCGAATTTAATAACACGCCCTATGGTTTTGTGTGCAATTAAACTTGTGTATTGAAAGTTGTGGATGCATCGTGCAATGAAATGATATGTGGAAGTGGTAGGAAAATCAAATGGGATTTTTTTTGAATAAAATATCTGTTATTTCTGGTGACATGGAACAACATATATAAGTTTTAACTGTGGTTTTTTACAACTGTTCTCATTGTTTACTGTTGTCACAACTCGAATTTCAAGTTGTAGTACTACTCTAGCTATCATATTTATTGTTTGGTACAATCTATTCCACTCACACCAGTCATATAATTCTAACCATAGGTTTTTGTCGCCATGTTCTATGCATTTCATTTCTTTGTTCAAGTTTTGTATGCCACTCTGCAAGTTTTTATGGTTTCAAACCCCTATTCAGATCGTTTAATCCATAGTTCACACTAAATCACAACCAAAATTTCGCCAAGTCTTAGGTCATGCCACCCATAATTTGAACCAAGAAAATTGGGAGAATTTGTTCAACTCTTTCAGATTTCTACTGATGGAGTAGTAAAGGCCTTTGCCTCTACTATTAATGGAAAGAGGGAAAAGGTCGATGACTTTGAGATTTATATGGATGTTTATTTTGTAGCCAAAGTGCCCCATCTCTCTACAGAGGATGAGAAATTGTCAAAGAACTATCTTGTGCGCGATATTCCATTGCATAAGTTCTTGGAAAATAAGAATTATGCATATAAAGTCAAAGGTATGACAATTACTTATGTCAAACCTCGATGACAAGATATATTATTTTTTCTGCGCTGTTACATAACTTCTGAAGGTCGGTATGGGTTAGTGCATATATACCACATATGTTTTCTAAAGGTTCTCTTAGGTTATAATATTAACCTCTCGCATTACGTTCACAAAGGCCTTTCCAAGATGGAAAAGGCATATCAGGCCAAACGTAAAAATCTCGAGAGGTCTCTATTCCATCACATCCTTAGCTACATTCTGGTGAAGAATTATTTGGACAAAATTCGTGATGTTTGGGATGCTTTTCTCCTTTGCAATGGTTTGAAAAACCCCAGGATTTTGAGCAACTAAGTCTTGCAACTAGCTTTTTGCAAAGTCCTCCACCACCCAGCCTCACTACCTTTGATTATCACATGGTTGATGAAGATTACCTTGATGAGTAATTCCATGTTGATCAGTCAAATTTTTCTAACGGAAATGGGGTTGAAAGCCCTGAAATTGCACCTATTCATGTCACCAAGAGTATGGCCAAGAATATTGAATTCCATCATGTCGAATTGAAACCATAATTTAACAAAAAGAAAGAGCTAGACCTCTTGGACAATATCCCTCACTTTAAACCTACATAGCAAGAGGAAGTCAGTAAACCTGAGTATAATCCTTAGTACAGAGCGAAATTTAAACAAATTGACAGGAAAATATCAATGGATTGGTGTAAAAGAGGAAAAAATGTCCTTGTTAAGGAGGTTTTTGTTGATCTGGAAAATGCATACTAAGCCCTCGCCAAAGAAAAATAAGCCTTAGACTAAATATAGTTCTATTATTGTTGATAATGATAAACATGTTCATGATGCCAGCAGTAGCTCAGGAAAATATCCTCGGAGAAATTTTGGATTTGATCTATCCATACTCGATATCTACTGGCACCAACAATTTTTTGATAGAATTCCTCACCTTGAGCATCGTATTAATCAACTGATGCAAGAAAACAATCAACTCAGAACCCTATGTCAAAGAAGGGAAAATGAAATAAATAGAAATCAACAGAATCTAAGGTGAAAACACAGTCAAGAGATACATTTATAATCATTAAGTACTCAAATTTTAAGGTGGTTATCACTCCAAATATGCATGAATCGAATTATATTAAGTAAATATGATTTTCAAAGTCAAATAATTTTGAGGTATGTTTTTTATTAGATTTAGTTTACTAATTTTAAAGGTCACTACAAAATCTTTGATTTTGTAGCATCCTTGTTTTAATGTCAATATCAATTGTTAATATCACTTTATTTATTTGTTTGTTAACGAGTTGTTCCCATTCTCTATACGTTGCTCTTAGTTTCCACGAATGAGGTTATTGCAGATGCCATGTTGCTGTCTCAAATCATGCAATGATGTCCTGTTAGTTTTTATGTCTATTTCTTTTGAGCAGTTAGGATTCGACGAATAGGTGAAAAACAATGAAATGTATTTCTGCATAAAAAAAAAAAAATTGTAAATTTTTTTGGAACATGGTCGAGGTTGTTAGCTTGTATATAAACTTTTAGTTTGAAAGGCGAAAGAGAGAAGAGAGAATAGGGAAAGAAATGTTTAATAAATTATTTATTGACTGTGGAACTAATTATTATTATTATTATTATTATTATTATTTAATGTAAGTGTGTTGATTTGTTTTTACTTGATCAATTAAGGCTTATATCATTTTTATTCTCCGTGGTAGTTTTTTCATTCATTTTATTCTTAATTTTCTTCAATTTTATTTCTGAATTTTTTTTGTAGATAGAACTATGTCGTTCGGTGACTTGGATCCATAAACATGTAAATAATTATTACATTTATTCTCATTTGCGTTAATTCAATTTGTATCCATCTACATATGATTATAACCTTCCTTCATTGACTTGTGTCTTAAGGATGGTGTAAATCTGAACATTCCTTTAGTACAAGTTTTTGTGAATTGTTTCAAGGAATTGAGATTATTGAAAAATATTATCTTAATATAAATTGAATTGATGTATATGTTGTAGTAGTTTCTTATGTATTAATTTATTTTGTTATTTGTTTAGTGAATTTTTTCATAAATGAATAATTGAAAGATAATTAAGTTTATAGAAATTATTACAGATATCTTTCTAGTTTACCTCGATTGAGAAATAAATATTAGATAACATTAGTCAGTTTCTACATATATGGTTTATTTTTTATGTGAATAAACTAAATGAACATCGGTTGTTCTGTGTTAGTTTAAAAAATATGAAGCTTACATTTATGTAGTTCTCAATATTTTATTTATCTGCATTAAGGATTATCATTAATTTTAATTTATAATTCCACATATAAATTAAAATTAGTTTGCATTTCATAACATCTAGTTTCGTATAAATTCATTTTCACATATTTTTACTAGTTCGATGTTTTTTGATTTTTACTGAGTGTATCATATTATTGTACATTTTCTATATCATATGTTCTGACATGTTATAATAATTATGTTATTGTATTATATTTTATTGATCATTTAACTTGTAGATTAGGTGTGTTAACACAAAGAGTAAAGTTAAATTAACTTTAGGATAGTGATCAGATAAACCCCTGTCTTTTCCTTCAAAAGAGGAAGAGGCATTCAAGCCAACGAAGCCTATAAACTTGTCAGGAGTGAACATCCCAAACAACTTGGACATTTTAAAGAGTCTCGGTCTAGGTCACATCCCCTTTGTTGACTAAGGTCGAAAAACCTACGTCAACAAGTTTAAATATCTTCTGCATGTTCGAAAATGAAGGTTTTCCTTGAGAGATATTTGGGAGTCGGTTGCAAGAGCCAAGGCTTTATAGCATCCTTAAAAGATCGTGATTAAAAGGAAGAGGGCTCACCCCAACCTTTGGCTCCTCCATTCAATCTTGAGACAAGGAGGATTAGGTGTCCTTAGCTATATCGTAATCATTAAGCCATTGCCTTTCTTGAAGCTACCTACCCCATGTAGGAGCTGCATTGAGATGGAAGAAATTATTGTTCGATCTTGAATTCTCGTTGTGAGTGTAGAGACAATGTCAGTGAATTTCACATACATGCACAGGGTAAACCTTGAGATCGACCTTACGAAGAATTTTTTTTTTAATAGATCTAGAGCGATGACATCATTTTGGAGCTGGGAAGACCCTTGCTGCAAAAGAAATTCCCCTTGGTTTAGTAGATCTACAACAATGCCACCAAAATGAGGGGCTTCAGGTGAGACTCAAGAGTCATGAAGCTGAAAATTTCCTAGAGACAGGGTGACATCTAAAGGCGTTAGGGTCTCTATTGTGATCTCTATATGACCCAATTGAGATTAAATAAATATATTTTATTAGATAATATATATAATGATATTTTGATAAAGATGTTAATTTGTTATGATACTTATTAATTTTCTTATGTTTATATTGAAAAAAGACAATGTTGATTTGAATTAATGGTTAAGAATATGTGTTTTCTTGTAAGATGTCATAAGTTCAAATATAAGGGATAGAATATGTACAACTCTATAGACTTTAGCAATTAAATTGTTGCATTATCTCACAAATAAGAGGATCTCATACATTAGTTTGACATCTCAATCAACTGTAGTCTTAAAATTAAATATTAATATTCGTATGAAAAAATTTTAAAAAAATAAATTACAATTAATCCATAAAAAAATTAATAAATAAAAATAAAAATATACATTTGTTGGGATGAACTACATTAGATGGTTCAAAATGTTGACCAAACAATTAATTATATAAAAATAAACCTTCCGAGAAATCATATGAGAAATTTCCCAGAAGATTTATTTTAATATGATATAGATCATAAAAATTTACTCTCAAATTAATTATATGATTAATCCAAGAAACACTTTAAAAAAATATATAGATCAAAAAATTTAAAATAAAAAATAATTGTATTAAAATAAATTAGAGATTAATAATGAAAACTTAAATTTAAAATATTTTTTCACATTTTTAAAATAAATTTGTATATTCTAATAAGACAACGTCCACATAACAATTATAAACTGATTTTAAAACATGTCTCACTATACTTGTATGGTTACTTCCTTCTTTAAGACATAAGAGAGTAAACCCCTTATTAGTCCCTGCCTGGACTATAGAGTTCGATTGGACGTTAACTAGCATTAATTTAGGTTGAACTACCACTGTATTCACGATTAACCAAAGTTTTAATAAAAATATTCTATACAACAAAATTTTATCCAAACTTTTTTTTTTGACCTCTTATTGCCGATCAGAATGTATGATTCTCACTATTTTTATTAAAACTTAGGATAATCAATGAGAATTGAGTTTAAAACATTTACATAGTTGAACTAATGCTAAATTTCAAGATGGCATTAATCTAAAACATTTAATGTGACATTTTTTTGATATAAAAAGTTATAAAAGTTAACTTTAAGGCACAACCTTTGGCCTCAACACTTGCCCGTTGCCTACCACCTCAAAAATTAAACACTTGCCCGTTGCCTGCAGCCTCAACACCTGCATCCTCGGCGTGTCGGCATGTATTCACTTCATGTGGTAGCTGCTTTTCACTTCATGTGGTAGCTACTTTACTCTACAACGGAAGCCCCAAGAAACTACTCAACTAGGAGACGTGCTACTAAACAAGATATGCAAGCATATGACAATAATATCAAGCCTGCTATTCGGCCTGCCAAGGTAGGAGGCTTGAAGTTGCAAGGTCAGGACCTTTGAATATTTATCTCTAATGAACATAACAATAATACCCAGGTAGGGTCTTAACATGATGGTCTAGAGCCCTGATAAACAATGAAATAAATTGTAAGAAACTGGGCTAGAATCCGCATAATTTCTCCCAGAGTCGGAACTTTTGTGAACTTAAAAAAAAAGCTAGTGTAGGATTCTTCGGGAACGAATGAGAAGAAATATCACCCAAAAAATTAGTTTCAAGAAGGGTTTATAATGAAAATATCACCCAGAATATTAGTGTCAAGAAGGGTTTTATAGTAAACCCTGGCTTGCCTTTAGAACCTGAAGAAAATCTTTCCATTGTTCGAAATTTGTAACCACCAGGCCTGTGAGCTGTTAGTGTACGACTAAAACTCAAAGTTAAGATGAAACTAAGACTTGTATGAGTGAGATAATTTTCGATTTAACAACACAAGCTTTTGCTACAACACAAGCTTTCTCATGTCTCTATATTGTAGCCAACAACACAAGCTCTCGATCTCTCTGATACAAACAATACGGAAGTCATTGATATTTCTCTAACAGTATTTTCAGGTTATTTAGCAGAAATAATTGAATAACGGCTTTAAATTGGTCTTTTTACGTGTGGAGTCCAAACTGTTCCAAAGCTTTCCCAATTAAAGCGTGGCAGAATCCTTTCTCGGCAGGGACTTCCGCCACTGCTGTGGTTCTTGTTCTTTCGAGGTGCGCATTGTTGCACTTTTATTGTATTTTTTTTAATTGATTTTTTATTTATTTTATTTTTATGTGATATTAGATGTTACTTTAACATAATAATATATTTTATATTTGATTTTTTTAAAAGTTTTTTTTGTTATTTATTAATATTTATGTAACGAAAATTGTGTTTTAAAATGAGTGATTTAGTGGCTCATTTTATTTTTGTAAACTATGCAAAATCAATAATTCATTATAATGATTTAGGTTAGATTCAATATCAAATTTTATTGGTCATCATTATGACTCAAGAGTATATTTAATAGTCTACAAATTAGATGTACCAATAACTTATTAATGAGGTTGAGATGTTTAGTGACATAATTGTGAGGGCAGTCTTACTTTTGGTGTGTCTAGCCTTCTAGCATTATCACAACGTACGCCAACTATATAAGAGGTATCTACAGTTCTATCCTTATCATAATGTATGCTAACTATCTAAGTTATGGTGTAATAGGCATTCTTATAAAGCATCTCAATGTAACATTAATGGTTTTTCATCCATTAAAATGTGTGTGCCTTGAGAGTGGCACTAATTAAATAGTGCATCTTTGTGACCATTAACAAAATCCCATTTCAAATTTTATGCTAAAGTCTAATATTTCTTGAGATTTCTCTTCTGAATTAATCACATCAGTTTTTTGTTGGTAGACATTTTGAACCATCTAATGTGGTTAATCTTTGTCCTGAGAATGAACCACATTATATGGTTTGAAACGTCGACCAACAGAAAACCGATGTGATAAACCCGGAAGAGAAATATCAAGAACAAGATGGATCACACAAACCTGAAATAAAAAAAGAAGTCTAATATTTGTCTACTGTACAAGATATGAAATTGCAGGATGGCTCCTAAAACCCATAACATGATGGATTATTAAGTGGATCATTGTACATTACACATAGGATGAAAACATAAAGGTTTCACAACTACTCATGTCTCTCTCTCAAAGGACTTTTATGACTTTCCAACTTTGTAAAGGGGGTGATTTGAAGTGTAGTGTATCGTGGGTTACTAGAATTATTGTGAGAGAAAATGTATGACGACAAATTGTGATAGTAAAAATAAAAGTGTAAGTAGTCAATCTCAACATTCTAAATCAATATTACAATGTGGATCTCTAAAAATTTCTTAAATATTGAAAAAAATGGGCATAAACAAGTATGTTACGATGTTACATAAAAATTTAGATGACTAATGTATATAGTAGATCCACTAATAGTCAAGCTTGGAAATTGACACAAGCCTCATGATCCCCAATCAGTGGGGACAAAATTGGAATAGATATATCAACGCTCTTGTTGAATCCCATGTCAGGATCACTGAGCGAGAAGGAAAATTGATATGGGCTATTTTTGCGCACGATAGATATACTCCCAAGGATGGTTATCTCTTCATATATTCAGACCATGAACCAAAGATAAAAGACTAGTGGTGGCGCATTCTTTGGAGGCTCGAGTCACCTCCAAAAGTGAAACTTTTCATGTGGTGCCTTAGTAAACAACAAGGCTCCTACCGATGACAACTTATAGCGCTGATCCATTCATGGCCCCTCATGTTGTTGTCTATGTAAGAATAGTGCTTAAACAATTGATCATCTATTTTTATTATGTCCCATTGTGCAACATTAATGGAACCAATTATATCAAACTCTTGCGGTTAATTCTAGATGGCAGAGGGTAAATATTTAGACCACTTGGAATTCTCGGTGGCATAATGTCAACACTCATAAACTTTGTAACCATTCATTACTGGTCTATTGGGGAATTTAGATAGGAAGAAATAAGCAAATCTTTCATGATGCCTCCACTGATTGTAACTTCACCTACTCACACATTGAGGCACTGTATAATCTGATTCCGGAGGAAGATTTGCCACACCGTATCTGGTATATAGCCCTTGAAGTCATTGGTAAATCTTTCCCTCGGGATTTTTTGGATGGATATGCACAAGAAATTGGTTATAGTGTGGAACTTTTCTATACTTATCAGAGGATCATTTTTATAATCTAAATATGGGTTTCAGCAGGGGCACCAATAATTATGCTGAAATCAATAGTCTTAGACTTCTCCTTATTTTTTCTCTTGAAAAGCACTGCATTCAACTCCACATCTTTGGGGATTCCAAAATTGTCATGAATTGGTTTAATGCACAGTCTTAGTGTCATGTGCACACAAGGATTACTGGATGAAATTACAAACTTAAAATCTCATTTTGATTTTATTGTATGTCATCATATTTATAGGGAAAGGAACCAGATTTCTGATAGTCTTTCCAAGGAAGCCGCTCAACAATTAATCGAACAATGGATGATTCAGGAACAATAGGGACAAGAGTCTATCAGTTTTATCACAAGCCTTTCATGGAGAAAAACTAGATAGCATATGAGACAACATGATCCTCATCAACTATTGACTGACACTACTGCTATATATTTTTGCTTATCAGATCTATATACTGTTATATTATGTCCAGTTTTTTGTTATATTTTATGAACATCTGGCTATGTTATGAAATTATACTGCCTTGTGGATAGAACCACCTTTTTTCAGGCATATGCTTTATATCCAGCAGCTACAACATGTAATTTTCAAGATATTATATAATGGAAATTACAATTTTTTCCTTGGGAAAAAAAGTAGATCCAGTAAACCATAATTAAAAAATGGATGTGCTAAGCCTCAAATTGTGTTTTAGTTTATAATCTTTACTTTTACATTAACTTAAATTCATTTTGACTATGAACATATCAGGTTTTAAGGATAAAATCTCTATGACATGTAAATATTTTTCAAAATACGAAAGTGAGGAAATGTTTGCAAATTGAGAGATTTTCTTCTTGACGCTCAACAAATCTGGATTAAGTGGATTTAGATTGGTTTATGGGGACTAATTAGTTTGAATGCATTGCTTCAAGATGAAGTTCATCATGAAGTGTTCAGTGCTAATCCAATGAAATATTTCGTCCCACTAAGTATTGTCAGTTTACGAGTCACTCTTGTGGTTAGTGGTTAAGACACCCACTATTCAAAGATTCTAAAAAAAAAGTCGATATTGAGAGATTTTCCTTGAAAAAAAAAATATTAAAAAATTTCCTTGAATGAAAGCATCCAACTAATAACATGTTACCAATAAGAAAATCATGTTTTAAATTTAATTCCAATCATATCCCTTGAAATTGCCGACCGTTATTATTACAATTGACATTTTACAGCATTACCTTCCTTCAAAATATTTTAAATAAAATAATATATTTTTAGAAATATATTTTTTAAAACTACATGTAAATAAATTTATTATATTACATTTACATATAAGCTTCTTAAAAGTAGTTTATTTTATTCATTTATTTTATATTTTTTTTTTGTATAAAATTATGAAATTTGGCCCCACAAATAAACGTTACAATCTTCCCACATATTTGTAAAATAAAATAAACCACTCAATTTTTAATATCGAACCTAAATGCTTGATCCTTGTTCTCCACCGTGTCAAAATCAAATTTGGAAGTAATTCGCCCACGTGGAGACAGCTGACATGGCAAAAAAAGAAAAAAGAAAAAGCGAAAGATGAGGTGGTAGTGGTGGAAAATCATGTACTTCACTTTACAGCATCCCCCGAGTCAACCGGCGGTTGTAATTACTTTGGGACCCCACAAATCTTCAAAAATATCCACCACCTTACCTTAAATTAAGAATAAATTTATTTTGTCCCACAAGTCTTTGTCCCACGAGGTATTAAACTTCATAAAAAATATCAAATCAATAAAATCGCTTAAGCAACTTCGTCCTGAGGATGAATTACATTAATTGGTTCGAAACGTCGACCTAATCCTAATGATGTGATTATTCCAAAAGACATTTTATCTACATTATGGATCACAAAAGTCTTAGATCTAACTTCTATTTAATTAAAATTTATTTTTCAAATCATACAAAATTAAACATTAATTTTATGATTTGAGAGGCTTATAAGATGAAATAAACTAATAGAGTTTGGTGGAAAAGTAAGGATAGGATCAAATATATCTGTTTGCGATTAAATTAATATTTCACATCTTTATCGTTACCTTTTTATCATTTTTTATTGTTTTTCTTTCTTCTTTTCTCAGTGACAATCGTATGGAAAAGATTTGGAGCTTAATTTTAAATTCATAATTATAATGATTTTATTTATGAAATAATAATAGTTAAATTAAAAATAATGATGGTAGTTAAAATAATATTTGTTTGGTTAAAAGTTTGATTTTTTTGGACATAAGGAAGCAAGTTAACGACCTAATATCTATAGGGATCTATAGGTATCTGGAAGGAGTTACGTCCCGCCCCCTTATGGACCACCAACATATAATTTCAGGTGGCATGGTTTTCCTTGAATAACAATGACGATTCAACCTGCATTCATGGATAAAAACTAACGATGGTTGTCCCCGTTGTTAGTTTGACAATTGAATTATGATAGGTTTTCTCACTATGTAAAAAAAATGAAAAAGAGTTAAGTGAGGTTGTATTTTGTTCTTTATCCTTTTTCATATTTGTATTAACTAGTTAGAGGTATGTTTGGAAAAAGTAGGTTGTATTCACACTATTTTGGTTGCATAGTCACCATCCTTCTTCTTTATGTTGACGATATTGTTAGTTTTGCAAGGTGTATAAACAATTAAAGAGATGTTCTTGCTTTGGTATGTTAGTAAATGTTGATAAGACCATAGTTATGTTCATCAAATCCAAGAATACTATTTACCTTAATTTTTATATGATAATAGTAACTTAGAGGAAGTGAATTTGTACAAGTATCTTCCACTTGACCTTTATCACAAGCTCAATAGGAACTATAGCGTTGATAAAAAGGATAAAAGGTGGTGTTGATAAGGGAAAATGCCCCACTTTAAAATTTTAAATTTCAAGGGGTCTCCCAATTGAAATGTCCTCACACTATTTAGAATAGGGAATGCATCTGATTTCTGGCACGACAAGCATTACTAATTTTATGATTTAAAAGAATAAATTCTAAGTCCTAAATGCAATCCTAAAAGGAACAACAAAATGTTTTTGTAATCTAACTCATAACTACAATTTGAGAATAAGAAATGAACATGTAATAAACAATGATTCCAACCATTAGAATATAAAATAATATGTTGTGGAATGAGTGTCAAAATAGTAAAATCACTAGTCATCAAATTAGGTTAGCCGCATATTAAGTAGCCATTTCATATTCATGACCACCAACATGTTGAATCACAACAATAAGAAATAATTATCATTTGCATGAGAATTCTCTTATATTTATTCTAGCATAATCAAGAAATTGAATAGTCCCACATCAGATGTACACAAGAATGAGTCTCCAAAAGTGCCTAGTATGGCTTCTCCACAACAACATTTCATAAAATAGTCGACAAAGGTGAACAAGCAAAAGTCATTTTTCTATTGAGTTTATCATATTCACACATATATGAAGAGAGATATTCAACAAGTTTTGGCCCACTTGTTGGTTAACCATTTCCATTTTTTGGTCTTTAGGCTTCCCTATTTAGCTACATTCTTCTCGCCATCTGGGGATTTAATTCCTTTGTTGGTTCTAACTCCCTTGAAAATTTGATTACTTTCTTGGATATTTTGTTTCTTTTCCTAGCTATCCTTCAATGCATTTGGGAGTTTGTTTCCTTTCTTGATCATTTGCACATTCTTCTTGGATGTTTAGTTACTCCATCTCACTAGAATTTAAAGCCATTTGACTATGCAATTCCCTTTGTAACAATGTAAGTTGCATGCAAGTTATTGTAAAAGACACAAAAAACAAGGGTAAAATTTAACATTAAATCAATAATTTCATCGAGAAAGCCATTTTTTGGTATTTCAAATCGATGTAGGTTATAGCAATTTTTTTGGACATTTTTCTAATTTTGAGAGAAATGCTTACAATCACATATTAGCTAGTGTGAGGAGTCTTCATTTTAGGTTTGGGAATATTCTTAAAATCGGGCTTGATTTAGCTCAAGTTATAAGAGTGAAGCCTTGATTTGAGTGATCGGGGTTGATTGATATGTTGGGCTAAGTAAGGCGAAAGGATAAAGTTCTAAAAAATGGTCAAAATGTAGTCTAGATTTGAACAATTGGGGATGATTGTTAAAAATTGAGGCAAGGGCCATGAAAGGTTCCTAATTTGATAATTAGGGTTAATCACCAAAGTTTTCCAAAGTGATCTGAAATTGTGTGAACAAAGTATTTCTTATACAGAGATTGACAGTAGGGGCTTTTACTGGTTATTTCACCTTTACTAGAAAGGATGAAACCAGAAGCTTCTGGCCCACTTACTAGCTCTGCCTAAAGAAATATAATGTAAACACTTAAATAGATCTGATCAATGAAAGTATTTGTTTATGTGCAAAGTATTCATTAATCAAAATTTTATGTGTGAATAAGCAAGTTCAAGTATTATGCAATGGAAGTAATGTGGTTTGAAGTGAAACTAATGAGTTGTGTTCACTGTATAAGTCTGATTGGGAAAAGTGAACTTATGAAAAGTTACTGTATAATGAAGTAAAATTTGAAATATAATAGAAAAAATGCACAGCATAACAGTAAGCATTTGTTTAAGCAGTTCACCCCTCTCTTGGGCTACCTCTGCTGGGTCCAAAAGCCTCTAAATAGGCTTTTCCCTCTTTCATTAATGCTCAAATTAAAAATTACACTATGTAGAAAGCGTTAAAAGGAAAAATTAGCTGCAAATTCAGAAACAGAGGACTGAAATCAGTATAAATCGACTATTCATTCACCTCCAATGGATGAGTATAGTCCAACACGACTGATCTTTCACCAGGCCCTGGTGGCTCCACAATCAAAATCGCTGATAAAATCACTAATAGAGTGCCCTGATGGCTCTGCAACCTGTCCCAACAGCTCCAGAATGCTTCAATACCCCAAAATATAAAAAAAATTTCCTTAATTGGACTTCCCTAGCCAAAGTTATGGCTAACTGAAGTTTTGCCCAGTTAGGGCTAGAAAAGCTCCACCAAAAGTGGTGGAACTCCAGATAGCTCCGACAATTTAGGGCGGCCACTAGAATAGGCAGAGTCCTCCATCTCTCCTGCCAAGTTAGGGTGCTAATTTTGAGGGCCTTATCCATAAGACCGAAGTCCTGGGCGCTATTCGTACCATATACTTTGGAACAAGGTGGTTGAGACTTTAATATATATCCACATTAAATATGTTTTATGTACCATGTGCCCAACCGTTCAACGGTTAAACATGCTAATCTTGAAGCCCTTGGTCTCCGCCATGTGGTTGTATGCAGGAGGGGGCTAGCCCTTAGGGGCTGGCCCCCTTTTGGGCCCTGCCCAAACGAATTTTAAAATTCAAATAGACGTTCGTTCCCATAGTTTAATAAGAACTAATGTAGCCCGTGTGGTTGGACCACTCGGCTATTCCACCGTCGACCCGGGGTCGAACCTGTCTGCGAACATACAAAATTTTGATATGCCATTTCGTTTATATCCTGGGGCCACGTGGCGGCCCGAACCTTTCATTGCCTGCCTGCGAAATATTCCACAGAATATTCTGTGGAATATTCCACAAAATATTCCTAGAATATTCTGTGGAATATTCTTTTTTTTTAATAAAAATAATTTTTTTATAAAGTCAAATTTTGGCCATTTTTTAACTGAAATTGGAAAACTTCAAAGCTGAATATCTTTCTCATACGGCATCGATTTTCAGTGTCGTTCGCGTCTACAGGATCTTTTTTCTGAGCTCTTTCCAGTCGATCTATTTTGGACCAATTCTGAGCAACTTTAGTTTTGAGTATTTTTCTACAAGACACTTGATCTCCTGATCACACCTCACAAAAGGGAAGCTTTTGGACCCCAAAATCTCTCTGATTACTGAAATTGATGATGTGGAGACTGATTCTCCACTCTTCCACCCTTGAATAACTGAAATCTACCCGATTTCATCAAATGAAGCTTTTGAGAAAATGATAATCTGTCTCTGGAATCAATTGATCGACCATTGCTAAGATTGACGGAGTCATGATGCAAATGATTAAAATTTGCAGAACAACAATTGTAATCTGCAGAAAACAAACTTTTTCTACACTGATCAAACTTCCCAGAAGACTTAAAATAACTTTCACCTTGCAAATTGTTCCCATGGCGAATTCTACCATTCTGAAACCAACTTTGTCCCATGCTGAATTTTGTGTCCTTCTTGCTTGCACTGCTTTGCTTTGACACTTCATTCACTGCATTGGCTGACCCAAAAGGTAATTTGCGCAACATAACATCATCTTCTTTCAAAGACAAACTGTTATCAAACTGAGACAAATCATTAGCAACATCATAAAAAGGCGAATGCTCAAAATCTGGTCGTTTCAACATTAACAAAGTTAGACTTTGACTTGCATTAACCAGTGTTTTCAATTGACTTGCATGGAGTAAAGAAGATTCCAGCTTCTTCTTGTGAGCTATCACAATTTACTCTTCACCATCTTTGAACAAGTGATACTTGTTTTCATGGCGATAAAAGATAGCCTTCCTGTCAAATAAATAAGGACTTCCCAAAACAATACCTGAGATATCAAGCGGCACCACATCAAGTTCCACTGTGTCAATAAAGTGTGTAGTTATTGCAAAGTGCAATATGCACTTCCTTGAGACTTGCAAATTGGCATCCTTGCATATCCATCCAAGTGGATAAGGCTTCGGATGTGGAATGGTCTCAAGTTTAAGTTGCTTGACCAGGTCTTCAGATATGAGATTAGCTTGTGACCCACTCTCAAATAGTCTATCAATTTTGGTATGTTTTGAAATTACCCTCACATGGAAGAGTTCTATCCTCCTCTTTTCTTCATGAGTATCTTTGTGACAATTCAAAGAGCTAGAACTGGGAGTTGTGTCTTGCACCACTTCTTTCCCCTTAATGTTCTTTAAAACCATGGCTATGCCTTTTGTCTCATCTCCTGAGTCTGACCCTAAGTCTTGCTCAACTGTTGCTATAGTTTTCTCCTTTTATTTGGGCTTGTTTTTGTTCTTGTATTTTTCTGGTTTCAGTTCAGGATGAAGCTTCCAACAATGATCTTCATCATGACTTGTCTTCGAACAGTTCTTGCAAAAGAACTTTCCTTTTTCTTTTCTTGAATTTGCAACTCTCTTCTTTCCTTTTTTTTTGAAATTACTATCCTCATCAAAAGTATTATTTCCTGTAGCTTCTAAATGTGTAGCCTGGACACAGACTTCATCTAAGCTGGTAGGATTAAACATTAGAATAGTATGTTGCAGATAATTGTGCAAACCTCCTATGTATTTCAACAAGGTGTCTTGACTTTGTAAGTCTACCCCAAGTAGAAGTGCTCTCCTTCTAAAATCTTGGGTATAATCTTGCACATTTTGACCCTTAAGTTGCCTAAAATTTTTCCAATTCATTATTTCTTTCTGAATATGAGCAAGAGGATAAAAATTTTTCTTAATAGCAGTAATAAACTCATTCCAAGTTAGAGTTATCTTACCATGCTTTTTAATTTCCCTCCTGGTCTTGGCTTCCCACCAAACCAAAGCTGCTCCATCCATTCTCAAAGAGGCTAATTGGATTTTTGTGTCATCATCATGAAAATTCTGAATTCTTAGATAGACTTCCAGATGTCTAATTCAGTTATCCAATTTTTCTGCATTCACATCACCATTAAACATTGGCAACTCAAACTTCACATCAAGCTTTAACAAAGGATTTCTAAGAGATGTTTTTGTTTTGTGTGACTGATTAACAGAAGTTGAAGAGGATGATGTGCAGGAAGAGGATGACGATGGAGATGAAGGATCACTATTTCCTCCATTCCCTTTCTTAGACTTATCATTGTCTTTCTTCCCTCCTGAAGAATCTCCTTCTTCTTTTTGGTTTCTAGACCCTTCTCCAGCAATCCTATCATTTCTTTCCTAGTATAGGATCCTAACCATCCCGGTCATGTCCAAGAAAGCTTTTATAAATACTCTTTCTTCTTCCTTGGGATCCATTTCCTCATGTACTTCTCCTTCTCTGGAAGACATGTTTGTGGCTGATTCTAAGGCTAATGAGGATGAAATGGAAGGTGGATATAATGGAACTCTAGCCCTCCTTGGTTGAGGATTAACTTGTTCTCTAACCAATTGACCTTCCCCTCTTTTCAATTTCAGCATAGTAAGCATCAAATTTTGCAGAATAACACAATATTCTTGCACAAATTTCACAAAATCTTAAGCAAAACCTAGAGCTCTGATACCAATCTGATCTGAAATTGTGTGAACAAAGTATTTCTTATACAAAGATTGACAGTAGGGGCTTTTACTGGTTATTTCACCTTTACTAGAAAGGATGAAACCAGAAGCTTCTGGCCCACTTACTGGCTCTGCCTAAAGAAATATAATGTAAAAACTTAAATAGATCTGATCTGTTGGTGTCCCGTGTTTTGATAGTTTGGCAAATCAAAAGACAAGGCAACATCAGAACCAATCATTAGAGTTCCAGGATCTAGTCCTCCTGTTCTTAGAGAGGGATCTATCAAATATTTGTTTGCAAAGGTTTATCTTGTGTGCTTTGAGTATGGATTTTAGACTAGTTATAAAGTGCAGATGTTTGTTTGGTTGGATTGAGTTGATACAACAGAACATGAAAGGTCTAAGAAAGATAGACAGAAAGAGGAAATATCTGGTTCATTGGGCAATGGAGTCAAAATAAGTTCATGACAAACTCTTCAAGAGATATGGGATATCAAAGGGAAAATCTAACTTGGCCACAGGATCCTTTTGTTTTTGGAATGAAGTGAACATTAATGATTTGGAAAGAGAAGTTTAATTCTCAACAAAGGGAACTTGAAGAATAGAACTTAACAATAAAGAAATATTTGATAGACAGGGCTAACCATAAATTCTACAAACATTCTTTAAGAAAATAATGACTTCGAGACAACTTTTAAAATGAAATCTAAGATTCGGGGAACACCCTATTTCCTCAAAGCTTTTATTTTAAAGGACTTAGAAAACATAAAATATTCACTGATAATTGCAGTCATAGAAGAGGGAACACCTAAATAACATCTATGTTTACAACTATAAAGACCTTCAAAACAACTGTTCAAGCAATGGCAACGGGCAAGATCAAAACCGACCTCTCTGATTAACTTAAAACAATGGTACTTCAAAGGGAGACTTCAATAACAGCTTTCAAGTGATGGCAGACAAGCAGGGAAAACCATAAATCATGCTGAAACCAACTATTTGATCTATTATAGAAATAAACAAGCATGAAGACTAAAGAGAAAGTTTAAAGCCTCTAAAATACTTCAGCAGAAGAAAACATAAAACAGTGAAGGAAGAACAGATCTAAGGTGCTTCCAGGAGTCATTTCTTAGTCTAAAAATTTCAACCTACTGTAGTAAGAATTTATGAAACATAATGAAAACAGGGGAAAAACATAGAACAAATTCAGAATACTTCACCAACAGCCAAGCTCATGGATCCAATGATAGAGCCTTCTCAGGAACAAACATGCAGTGACATTATCAAGACATCCGAGACTTCAATTTTCTTTTCAACTTCAACAGACTTGTATATTTATTTCAGAGAGTTTCAAAGTTACAACTTGTGATCAAACAACAACCAACACTCACTCATCTTCTGCTGTAGTATATATAGAAGGATGAGGAGGTGAGATCTGAAAAAAGATCTCAATTACAATTAATACAAAATTAAATGGCTCATTGGCCTTTGAGGGGTTCAATGAGGAGATGTACATACATATCCTCTGTATTAAATGATTTTCATAATGATTTCAAGCTTGGTAGGAGTTTTTTTGACCTTTGAGGCATTGTGTGGTGATGAAGTAACTCTGCAGATATTCTTTGCATTGAAGTTCCTGGCAGAAGTAACTTCTCTGGCTGTGTCGAGGCAAAAATCTGTTCCTGATCAATAAATTCAGCTCCTGATTGAATAATTTGAGGCACAGGTGGCGCTTTAATCGCTGGGAGGAATAAATTCACCTCCATTTGTGGCGGTGGATGGTTTCCTGTCGGTGAAACCCTTTGGATTTGTTTTGAATTCTGATTTAACCCGGGGATTAGGTTTATAATGATCATTTTGGGACATAATCCTCGTAAACAGTCCATTAATCCTCTGCTCTGATAATTTCCTGGTCTTTGGCGCTGATACTCTTTTTCTGCGCTTAATCCATGTTTTCTTGCTGTTGCACAGCGCTGCACAGGGTCTGTAATGCATCAATGGTTCATGAAACATTGATAAATATGAAAATTTTAAACCCGGTGATCGATTTCCTTTGGTAAATCGAAAGCAAGAGAGTCATCACCCTCTTCTTTCGAATTTTCTTCGTTTATAGTGAAAACCTTCCAAAACCTGAAAAATACAAACAAAACGTTATAAAATACTGCTTTTATTATTTTTACTGCATTGGAATGCGTGGAGGAAGCGTGGCTGTTGGATGGCATCGTCCAACGGTCCAGATTTATCGAGAGTGATCGTGGAGTGAGTGAACGGAAGATCAAATCCGAGCCGTCGATCTGCAGAGATCGACGGTCGAGATTGAAAGGGGCGGTCAGAGGAGAAGGATGAATCTGAGCCGTCGATCTTGCAGAGATCGACGGTCGGGATCGGGCAATGGAAATTCAGCCGAGGGGAATCATTAACTGGGCAACGGAATCGGGTGATGAAATATGGACCGTTGATCTGCAGATCAGATCGACGGCGGAGATTGATCTCCTGTGGTACGAAGGTTGGTTTATCGCGCGGGCACTTTGATTATACATCAGACACTTTCGAAGAGCGATAGCCGTTGGATGAGTGGGCCCAGATCGGATGGTGGAGATTGATTTCGCTGGGCATCCTAGTACGAACCATAACGCGTGATGGACGACGGTTGCACGGTGGTTTTCAAATTGTACAAGGGACACACGTCGACCATCATATGGAATCGCTGGCCATCGGGGAAAAACCACCCTCTGCCCAAAGGCGGTGCGATGGAAACCAAGCGGTTTTGGAGAAACAACGCACGGTTGGGGGGGGTCCACAGGAATGGCGTGTTCCGCACTGTCCGATATGTGGAGCAGATCGATGGTGGAGATTGCTCCATAATTTACAAGGGCGGGTTTTTAATAAAAATAATAAAACGATGGGTTTTTTTTATAAAAATTGAATGTTTTATATGTTCCGGCGGGGGAAATATAATTTTAAAATGGATAAGCGCCCGAGGGTCTTGCAGTTGGTTCTGGCGCTCAGGTCTATGGATGGAAAAGGGTTAAAAACTTAAGCCCGAGGGGGCTTAAGCCCAATACATAAAAATATGCATTTTTCATGATTTTTTAATGGTTTTTTGAAGGAAATTGAGGGTTCCAATAAGGCTAAGAAGGGGTCTTAGAACCTTATCAAGGGTTTTTATAAAGTGGAAAGAGGAAAAAGCATGAAATTTTGGGATTTTCATGGGGAATGGGGGAATAGAAAAAAGAGGTTAGTTTGGGAAGGAGGAAAAGGGAAAATGGGGTTTGCAGCAGTATTTTGGCTTTGGAAATCAGTAGGATTTCTGACTTCTGAAGGGAAAAAGTAGTGAATATTATCCAAGGATAGGATATTATCAAAATTCTTCAAGTATCAGCAATTTTAGTACTGAAATTGTTTCTTGAAGGCTATCCAACATCATTTAGCCACCATCTGATATGACAGAATTTTATGGGTGGCTAACATGATCAATGAAATTATTTGTTTATGTGAAAAGTATTCATTAATCAAAATTTTATGTGTGAATAAGCAAGTTCAAGTATTCTGCAATGGAAGTAATGTGGTTTGAAGTGAAACTAATGAGTTTTGTTCACTGTATAAGTCTGATTGGGAAAAGTGAACTTATGAAAAGTTACTGTATAATGAAGTAAAATCTGAAATATAACAGCAAAAATGCACAGCATAACATTAAGCATTTGTTTAAGCAGTTCACCCCTCTCTTGGGCTACCTCTGTTGGGTCCAAAAGCCTCTAATTAGGCTTTTCCCTCTTTCATTAATGCTCAAATTAAGAATTACACTGTGTAGAAATCCTCAAAAGGAAAAATTAGCTGCAAATTTAGAAACAGAGGACTGAAATTAGTATAAATCGACTATTCATTCACCTCCAATGGATGAGTATAGTCCAACACAGTTGATCTTTCACCAGGCCCTAGTGGCTTGACAACCAAAATCGCTGATAGAGTTCCCTGATGGCTCTACAACCTATCCCAACAGCTCTATAATGCTTCAATACCCCAAAATCAAAAAAAAATTCGTCCCAAATGGACTTCCCTAGCCAAAGTTATGGCTAACTGAAGTTTTTCCCAGTTAGGGCTAGAAAAGCTCCACCAAAAGTGGTGGAACTCCAGATAGCTCCGAAAATTTAGGGCGGCCACCAGAATAGGCGGAGTCCGCCATCTCTCCCGCCAAGTTAGGGTGCTAATGTTGAGGGCCTTATCCATAAGACCGAAGTCTTGGGCGCTATTCGTGGCATATACTTTGGAACAAGGTGGTTGAGACTTTAATATATATCCACATTTAAATATGTTTTCCACACCATGTGCCCAACCATTCAATGGTTAAACGCGCCAATCTTGAAGCCCTTGGTCTCTGCCATGTGGTTGTATGCAGGATGGGGCTGGCCCCCTTTTGGGCCCCACCCAGATGAAGTTCAGACTTTAAATAGAAACTCAAAGCAACCATTATTAAGATCCGTTGCCATGGCCCATTGGTTGGGCCGTTCCGTTGACACCGCCCCGACCCGGGGTCGAACCCTACTGAGAACACAATAAAGATTTTGAATGCCATTTCGTTGGATGTTAGGGCCACGTGGTGGCCTCCGGGCTGGCCACGTGGCACCTTTTGATTGGCGGCCTTCGAAATATTCCACAGAATATTCTGTGGAATATTCCACAGAATATTCTGTGGAATATTCTTTTTTTAATAAAAAAATTTTGTAAAGTCAATTTTGGCCATTTTTAATTGAAATTAGCAAAATTCAAAGTTGAATAACTTTCTCATACGGCGTCGGTTTTCAGTGTCATTCACGTCTACAGGATCTTTTTTCCGAGCTCTTTCCAGTTGATCTAGTTTGGACCAATTCTGAGCAACTTCTTTTTTGAGCATTTTTCTACAAGAGACTTGATCTCCTAATCACAAAGGCTTTGAAAAACATCAAAAGAAAATGTTCCAAGTTCGAGGGAAGTTTTTTAAGGGTTCAATCAAGAGTTTGAACAAAACATTTAATGACTAGGTTAATGGAAAGGGAAACCCATTACTTGAAGTTGAGGGCAGATCGCAAAATTAGGGTTAAAAAGGAAGTGAACTTAGTGAAGAGAATTCTGAACTTTGGAAATTGGGGCAAATAATTGGGCTTTGAAAAGGTTTGATATGAGTTAATAAAGTTTGAAAGGAAAGAAGAACCTACACGAAAAAGTTTAAAAGAGTTTGAATAGAATGGGGGAAACAAAATATTTTGAAGAGATTCAAAGGAGGGTCCATTTGAAAATCAGACATTACCCCAAAATCAATAACCATCCACACAAAATTTGCAGGAAGAAGGTCGTGATTTGGAAATCGATGTTGATTGAAAAATCAAGCTAATCAAAGGTTTGAGGTGAAAGTTTAGAGTTTGAAATTAGGAGCATTCAAATTCAAAAAATAGTGCAAATTTTGAACAAATACTTCGAAATATTCAAAAGGTTTGAACCAAATTCCAAGGAAAAGTTTGAAGGAAATATAAGAGGTGATATGAGGGCTCAGTTTTGGAATTGACCTCAATTTCCAAATAAAGGGACCAATCAAGTACTCAAAGGGTGGGCCAAGAAAAGTTTGAAAAGAACATAAAGAAAGGGCCCAATTTGAAAATTTGAGGCCAAAAGAGTCAAAACAAATAAAAATAAGGAAGAAAAATTGAGGAAGGAAAGAAGTCAATACTTAATAAGGAATAAAGCTCAAGGAATGAAAGAAACCAAGTCAAACCAAAGAAAGTAAAATGTGAAGGTTTGTCTAACTTAACCATGTAAAATAGATAAGTCATGCAACAAAGCAATGAGGAACCATGGTCAATATATGTACAAAAGAAGAAATAATATTTAGGTAAGTGAAATGAAGGAGGGGCTCCAAGTTTTAACAAAGCCTATTTTTCTTTTGAGGTGGGGGTGGAGGTTGTGGGTGGGGAAGGGGGTAGTTTATTGAGGGTTCAACAAATGGAAACACTCTAGGTAAATGCATGAATCTATAAAGTGTTACTTATTCAAACATATTTTTAACTAGAGTCCTAATGGAAAAAAAAAACATACCATAGATTTCAAACAAATGGTTTCTTTGGGTCCTTCCTCTTGGAAAATTGACATTGCCTGAATGGCTAGTGGCAGTAAGGGTGTTAGCATTGATTTCAACAGTCATGTTGGATATGTGTTGGGTAGTTGGCATTGTTTGACAGTTGGAAAGAGTGTTGGCATTGATGTCAACCAAAATAGAATGGATGTTCGTGGAAGAAGATGTTGGTATAAGCTCAAAGGGAGTCTCATTGTTGTTGCAGTCTCTTGTAGAGAATCGTAATAGTAGAAATCTTAGTGGAAAAGCCATACAAATATGGCTATGATGGTTGGGAATCCCATAGTTTCAAGGAATCTATGCCTTAGTAATTTATATAATATGGTCCTAGAAGTGGCATAGTTTGATAGAGGTTGGAAATATCTTTCCAATGGTGTGTGGAAGTTTGAAAATGACCTAGTGGATCAGGAGTTATTTCTATTCAAAGTTGAGGTGCCCAAAGTTGAAGTGGAAAAGTTAAAATTGGTTGGAGGACCACTTGGAGCATGTTAGTTTGGTGTTTTTACAAAAGAAGCAATGGAATTGTTAGTAGAGATACCAAACAAAAGGATTATGTTGACTTTTTGACAACGGAGATGCTTCCCATTGGCCATAGGAAGACCTCACCAGGATAGTCCATCTCAACAGACTTACCGCAACAGGTTCACCCTGGAGGATTGCAAAGTGTGCACATGCAAAAGTGTCAAGAGGTGGACATCGAGACATGGATGCATAGCATATACCAATGAGTGTTGAGCGGGATGACAATGATGGTAAGGTTGGAAGTGACAACCAATGATAAAGGTGGCGGGAGGTACCCACTACGACAACTCAACCCACTAAGGGTGAGCCCAAAAAATTGTTTGGGGAGCACAAGTTAAAGCGTCGGGAGATAGTCATCGGGCCACACAACGAAATTCCTAAAACACTTTAGATGGAATTCTTGTCTGGTTTGGTGGTCACGGGAAGTGGTTTCCCAAATCATCAACCGCGCAGATCAACAATGGAGAATCTGTAACACCCTCCTCCCACATTTACCCACGTTGATCAGGTTGATTAAGAAAATGCTCAAAATTCAAAGTGCTCGGATTGTCTTGAAACTAGTGCCAAAGAAAATATCTTGTTGACTTGAATCCAACACAACTCATTTCATTCAAACTCGACATCGGATGCTCCTGATATGACGTTCTAATCGATTTTGGAAATAACTAATTTTATTTGGAAAAAGGTTGTTGGTACACCTAGTCTGTAGTCTGTACGCTGACTAGGTTGAGTGTGTATTTTGGTGGACTAGTCATTGATCAACACTTGTCATCCTTTTACTAGTTCTAATTTGGTGTAATTTTATTGGTCAATGGGTTTTTTTGTTGGACCAATCAAAGAGAGCCACATGGGCCAATCAGAGGCTACCATGTGGCCTCGTGATGGCCATGTAAATTTCTGGGTGGAAAGCCGAATAGTCTCCATCGGAATCGAACTCAAGATCTCATGTGATGGGGCCCAACCCTCCTTAAGTCCTGCGCTCAAAATTTTGATTCAATTGCTTGAACAAAACTTAAATATAAGTTATGACTACAATGTTTCAATGGTTATGGAAACATATAATACGTTTACATATTTGATAAATTAAGAATTTAATAATGCAAATGTTGATTGTATTGTATGATACGTTATAGATTGGTTTTGATTTGCAATCACTGTCTATTTATTCCACTCATCCTTGCAAGCTGACTTGAGGTAGACACCTGTCCTACTCCTCATTTTGTGTTCTCCCGCGCTATCACAAACCCTACTATGTTCAGTCGACATTCATTTCATTTGCTCGAGGGTTTCGTGAGGGGTTTTCTCTGTGATTTTCTTCGCCAATATGGAGGCTCCGTTTGGCCCTTTTCACACCGTTTTTGTGGCAAGGGTTTTTCCAAATTATTTGTGCTTTCAACAGGATTTCAACAACATGTGCGTTTTCCTAGTTATTTCCTTTTAGTCGTTCCTTCTGTAGACATTTCGTTTCAAAATTTCTTCAATTTTTGCCCTCAAATTTGCTTGTATTCTAACTGATTGTTTCCTGCACTTATAGGTCGAGATCACCAGGGGTTTTCGGCATCCGCTTCAGCTCAATCCATTCCTCAAAGGTAAGCTATCCATCCCTTTTTCAATTTCTCTTTTTTTTTATGAATTACTAATGGTCTTCGCTCCTTGTGAGTAGACCCTTGTTGATTGGCGACCGAATCTTCTCTTTTATTTGGCATTTCTCCCTTCTGGTAAGTCAAATTCAGTAAACCCTCTTCACTTCTTCTATTCAGATTTCAATATTGGCTTAAAATCTCTTCAGGGCTTAACTCTCGAGATTTTCTTTCTCCTTGCAGGTAGTTGCAGTTCGTTCGTTTGCAATTTCTTCACCTTCTCAGCTATTTAATCCCCAAATGGGTAGGGTCGTTTCCCTAGTGAACCTTTGATAGTTTTATGTTTGTTTAGTTATGAAATCTGGGCTTCTGTGCCTCGCTTCTTGTGGTGGTTTTCACTATTATTTGGCCTGTGCACAAGTTTTTTTTCTGGGTAGATAGATTAGGGCTTTATAAACAAGTTACACCGTCAATTCTTAGTTCAATTCTATTAGTTACTTGCTAGTTTGCCTTCAAGATACGAATGTTGTTTGTACAGAGTTTTAAACCCAGACCATAAAATTTAATATTTAATATTTTTTTTTAAGTCCTTCGGGACTCATCAATCAGAAATAGTTTTGTTTTGTAACAGTGGAATCTTAAATTCAGTTAATGTGAATTGTGAATACCTGGGATTATCTTGCAACGCCTGTTGGTTCGTGAATGTCTGTGAAGTTTTCTTGACAGCATGAAATTTCCTGTAAATTATATGCTTCAAATAGTCAAATTATATGGTTGCTCCGATGCCTATGTATAAAGTTGCTTCTATTCGCCTTAGTTACAATTGCACATTAGTTCAATTTACCATACACGATAAAATAAACATTAGACAGGAAATGTAACAGTATTGAATGCAGAGAAAAAAATAATTCTCAGATGGTTTCTTGAAATTTCTCCTGATTCGTTTTATTTTCTTTCTCTCTCTTGCTATGATGGAAAAATCAATCTTTACAGAATGTATTTTTCTCTCTTTTGTACTACTGTATGAAATAGTTTTCATTTTGAAACTGCCAACAGTTGAATATGGTTACATTCTTAATCTTGTTATTTTAATCTAGGAAATTAGTTTTAAATATAAACTAAAAGAAAACTTTAAAGTGAACCTATAGAATGTAAAAGAATATTAGGCCCTAATGATAGAATTTATAAAGAAAATAAAATAAAAAACCCAAGTGCAATGACCTGTCAACTAGTCAACTGTAACCTGTAAGACAAACACCTGTTTTTCTATTTACTCTGAGCTGGATGCTCCTGCATCAGGCTCCCGGGGTAACAAAAATTCATGGCTTCATTCCATGAGCTCCTCAACAGAATAGCCTGCTCATTGTATTTGTGCTGCGTCAAGCCATGAAATGTCCTCAATGGGACGGTTCTTCCACTTGACAAGGTAATGTAAGTACTCTTTCCTGCGAGTGCGCTTGGCTACCTGGGTGTCGAGAATGCTCTCGATCTCAAGGGGCTGAGCCGTAGGCATTTGCCTCATCCAAGAACCACTTTCAAACTGGGTGTCCCATTCTGGCCATGCTTCTCTGTCGTTTTCAGGACTAGCAGTATATGGAAACAGATCTGCCACATTGAAGATGGGCGATATGCCTATTCCTGGTGGCAACTGTAATTCATAGGCATTGGCAGAGAATTTACGAAGAATTTTATAGGGACCAATATTCTTATATTTCAGCTTGTTATATCAGCCCTTAGGAAATCATTCTTTGCATAAATGCACAAGAACTTCATCCCCTACATTAAACTGAACTTCTCGCCTCTTTAAATCTTCTTGCTGCTTGTATTTTTTACTGCTGTCCTGTAATTTCGATTTTACCAGCTCATGTAAGTCGCTCATTGCCTGGGCGAAATCTTCCCCATCAGCACTCCTCCTTTCCAACTTTCCCAAATCCCGCAGTTCATGCACTCCGTGAGGATGCATGCCATATAAAACCTGAAAAGGACTGTATCCCATGCTGTGATTTGGTGAATCATTATAAGAAAATTCCGCCTGAGCAAGTACACGATCCCACATTCATGAATTTTCACCAATAAAACTTCGTAGCAGGTTTCCAAAGCTCCTGTTCACCACCTTCGTTTGCCCATTAGTCTGTGGGTGATATGCAGAGCTGAAATTTAACTGAGTGTCCAAATTCTTCCATAAGGTACGCCAAAAATTTCCTGTGAATTTCACATCCCTGTCAGAAATAATGGACCTCGGTAAGCCATGCAATCTGACGATCTTCATGAAAAACAAGTGTGCTACGTGAGTGGCATCACTGGTTTTTCGACAAGGAATGAAATGTGCCATTTTAGAAAACCTATATACTACCACCATCACCGAGTAAAAACCTCACTGCGTCCTTGGTAGACCGAAGACAAAGTCCAAGCTAACTGAGTCCCATGGTCTACTTGGAATAGGCAGTGGCATATAAAGTCCTGTATTTTGGCTGTGTCCCTTCGCCAATTGGCACACTTTACATCTAGTCACATATCGCTGCACGTCTCGTCGTATCTTTGGCCAATAATAGAAATGTTCGAGCTGTACTAAAGTCTTGTCTATGCCGAAATGTCCGGCTAGAAATCCACTGTGCTTCTCCCGAATAAAATTCTCTCTCATCGAACAATCGGGAATGCATAATTGTCCTCCTCTGAATAACAACTTTTCCTACAAATTATAGTCCAACCATGGACTATTGTTCCTCAACAAAGGATTTTGACAGGATTCATAAGCCTCTTTAAAATCTGCATCTTTTCGATACAAGTCTTTCAAATGTTCAAAACCCATCACTTGTATCGTGCTCTCCTGTAAGAGCAAAGCTCTTCTGCTTAACGCATCTGCCACCTTGTTGGCCTGTCCACTAATGTGTTTCAACACAAATGTGAAACTCTGCAAATACTCAACCCATTCTGCATGCTTATGGTTTAGTTTGTGCTACTGCATAATATACTGTAATGTAGAATTATCAGAAAATAAAAAAAAATTGTTACCTAATAAATAGTGTCTCCAATGCTTCAGTGCTTGGACGACAACATAAAATTATTTATCATAGGATGAGTACTTTTGCCTCCTTTCATTCAACTTTTCACTGAAATATGCGACCGGTTTGTCCTCCTGGCTAAGTATTGCCCCAATGGATGTACCACTAGCATCACAACGAACTTGGAATAGTTTGTTAAAATCAGGCAACCTCAAAATCGGTCTTTCAGTGATCTTATTTTTCAAAATCTGAAAACTTCTCTCTGTTGCTTCTGTCCAACAGAAAGGATGATTTGCCTTTTTGATGGTTTCGAACATAGGTGTGAATATTCCACTAAAATATCTGATAAATTTTCGATAAAAACTTTCCAACCCATGAAAACTTCGAACCTCAAACAGGTTCTTTGGGGATGGCCAGCTAACAATAGCTGCAACTTTTTCTGGGTCCATCTTGAGTTCATTCTCTGCAATCACAAAACCCAAGTAAACCAATTCCTTCTGAAAAAAGGTACATTTTTTAAAATTTATTAGCAGCTTGTTCTGCTGCAATTTCTCCAACACACTCCGAACATGTCAAAAGTGTTCTTCCTCAGTCTTGTTGAAAATTAATATATCGTCAAGATAGACAATCAAAAACTTCCCAATGAACTCTTTCAGCACTTCGTTCATCAGGCGCATAAAATTACTAGCGGCATTACTCAAACCGAATGGCATTACCAGCCACTCATACAGTCCTTCATTTGTCTTGAAAGCTGTTTTCCATTCATCTCCTTCTCGAATTCAAATCTGGTGGTAATCGCTCTTCAGATCAATCTTTGAGAAATATGCTTCTCCACTTAAACATTCCATCATGTCATCCATTCGTGGCAATGGGAATTTGTATCTAATAGTGATTTTATTAATAGCTCTTGAATTTGTACACATTCGCCATTCTCCGCCTTTCTTAGGAGCTAAAACTGTTGGAACTGCACAGGGGCTCAAACTTTCCCTTATCAACCCTTTATCTAACAATTCCTGTACTTGCTTCTTGATTTCTTCATTGTCCTTAGGACTCATTCAGTATGCTACCTTGTTTGGTAGACTAGCTCCAGGTATAAAATCTATATGATGGCTGATACTTCTCTTAGGAGGAAATTCATCTGGTAAATCATCCACTATAATGTCACTGAAATCTTGCAACATGTCTTGGATTTATTTCGGTAGATCTGTAATTTTAGTGTGTAATAACACTATTTTTGGCCTCCTTACAATAGCATATTTGATTTCATTCTCCTCGATCTGTTTTAAAAATTCCTTTCCTCCCACCAGTAATGCTTTGATTCCACTGGTTTCTGCTGTCTCTTCTTCCTTGATGGGTACAAGCATATGCTTAATCCCATCCTTAACAAAATTGTAACAGTTTGTCTTCCCATCGTGCACCAATTTTTTGTCATACTGCCATGGTCTCCCTAACAGTATGTGACACACGTCCATGGGCATAATATCACAAAGAACTTTATCCTTATATCTGCCAATATGGAACTCAACTTCACATTGCTCATCAACTAACAGTTGATGCCCTTTCTATAACCACGACACGTTGTAAGGAGTGGGGTGTTTTAGTCTCTTCAGCCCCAATTTCTCCACCATTTCTGTGGCTACTAAATTATCTGTGCTTCCACTGTCAATTATCGGTTTGCAGCATTTACCATGTGATTTGCAAACTGTCCGGAATAATGCTTTTCTTTGAGTCGGTTCAGCTTCCTCTTTTGTTGGTTTCAGCAATACTTTATTCAGCACTAAGGCCTCCCTTGTTTCTGGTACACTCTCTACCTCTTGGGGTGGTGCCTCTGCTTCCTCCATCTGAGCAACATATGTTCCTCTTCCTCCTTTTTTTTCACCCTCAAGACATTCAAAAGACTTGTGCCCCCACTTATGGCACCTATAACACTGGATAGCAGCTCCTCTGCCTCTGCCATTACCTCTTCCACGCTGGTATGGCCTTCCCCCTCTAGTGTTAGTGTCTTTTTTTGTTGTTCCTGGAGTCTTTGAACTGTTGCCTTCATCAATAGGATTGGCAGCTCTACCTCTGCCATAGGCCCGTCCTTTCCCTCTGCCAGATCCTCCTCCTCTTCTGGCATTTTGCTTCCTATTTATTTTCTCGTCTTCTTTTAAGGCACTCTGATATGCCTCATCTATTGTTCTAGGTGAAAGAATACTTATTTCATCTAATATTTCCCACCTTAATCCATTCACAAACCTCGTTGTCTTTGCAGGGGTGTCTTCTATATAACCAGCTCTCATATTTATTTAGAAATTTGAATAACTGATATGTCACACTGCTTGTTAGTATGAATCTTTCATCGTAAAATATCACTTTAGCTACGCATAAAAAATAGCCCTAACATCGATTATGACTGCCAAATATCTTTAAATTTGCTGCACAAATCCATATCTAAGCATAAAAGACATTAAGCAGATAAAGTAAAATGTGGCTCCATGCATCCAATAGACAAGACAAGAACGATGTATTTGAAAGAATTTTTTATATTATATTGAAAGGGGGCACCTGAGAGGAAAACAAGAAATGTGTTTTCCAGTTCTCCTCAATGGGATGGGTTCTTGACAGTCCTCAGCACTTCATATCTAAAATCTCTCTCTCTCTTGTTGGTGTAGAAAACCTAGACAAACATAGAACTCAATGGGAGCTCACAAGACAAAAATGGAGAAAATGTGACCAAGTGTATAGATCTAGAGTGATCTAATAGGCAACAAAAGGTGACTAATGAATGGGGAAAACCCTTCTATTTATAACAAAATATTAGGGCAATTTAGAAACTTGGTGCATGAATAAAATATAATTAATCAAATTCTAGAACCACCCTTTAGGAATATTTTATTATATGTGTTGAAGGGAAAAGGATTTTTGACTTGGGTCAATTCCTTTATTTATAAATAATAAATAAATAAATGATTTATTTACTATTTTAGGGAAATGGTGGGAATATAATTAAATAAATAATTATTTATTTAATTATTTATAAATGATTTAGTCAAATTTAACTAGGAATATTATTTAAATAGGATTTAAATAACTTATTCCTAGGAAATAATCAAATAAATATGGATTTATTTAATTGATTTCCTTGTTTTGGGTTAAATATGACCAGGACATATAAACAAATATAGATTTTTTTATTATTTCCTTTTGGGGTTTACTGTTTAGACCATAAACAACTTAATAAAGGTGTTTTACTAAGTTATTTCACATAGTGAAAGCAATTTTACTTAGGGTAAAATTGTTCTTACATGGTGTACTTGGGTTCATCTAATGATAGTAGGTTAGATGACCAAAAAATGGTGTAACACTGCTCTTTCACCTATCTCTTCACTAGTCTCCACTAAAACTGTCCATGCACTGAAGTTAACTGATGTATTCTTTAGTTGATTAATGAGTTTATAATTAGTGAATTAATTAATAATTAATTCACACCACTCTCACTAGTGTATCAATCGGTTAGACTAGATACAACTAGCTCAACTGTGTCTAACTGAGTTAAACTGAACACAACTCCATTAACTACTTCTACTAACTCCACCAAACTCTGTCACATGAGTTCTAACTGAAGTCTCCATGCAATAGCTCCACTTAACTCTCAGGAATAGCGTAATTCCTTCTGTCAGCTCCTGTGCCACATCTGTGCACTTAACTGAAGTGCTCCAAGAGAATAAGATAATGTTTATAGTCCAAATATTATTAAGAGCTAATAATATTCGACATATCTGTTTTTAGACTGGCAATCTAAAAATAGATTCCGCCCAATATGTCTAAAAATAGAAGTCCATATATTTTTTTCCGACTTGACCAACCATCCACAAATATCACCCTGCAACTCATAGAACATGATCCATATGTCTAAAAATAGACATAGTCTAAAAATAGACTTTGCGCCAAAAATAGCCTGCGGGCCCACTTAGTGAAGGCGACTTCTTTCCAATAAGCTCATCATCTTGTTGCAATCTCAACACTCCCTCTCAACAAGATAAGGATTATCTGCCACCCCTATCCTGCCTCTGTGGTATTCGAATTTTCTCCTGGTGAGCGCCTTCGTCAAGATATCAGCATCCTGATCCTCTGTGGGAATGTATGAAAGTAACATGATCTTCCGCTGCACACAATCTTTGATATGATGATACTGGATGTCAATGTGTTTAGATCTATCATGAAATACTGGATTAACCGAGAGTTTAATGCAACTCTGATTAACACAATAAATCACAGTAGGATCCAAGTGTGAACCGAACAACCCGACCAGGATCTTCCTCATCCATATAGCCTCGCATGTAGCCAAACTCACTGCCATATACTTGGCCTCTGCTGAAATGAGTGCCACGGATCTCTGCTTCCTACTGTACTAAGAAACTGTTGTCGACCTAATACTAAAAATCCCTCCAGATGTGCTCTTTCTGTCCGTTGGGCTCCCTGCCCAATCTGCATCCATGAAGCCACATAGCTTCACCTCATCCGACTGTCTATACCATAATCCATATCCCGATGTGCCTCTAAGATATCTCAATACATGCTTGCCTTCCTTCCAAAAGAGCTTGGTAGGCTTAACCATAGCTTGTGAAAGCTGGTTAACAGCATAGCATATGTCGGGTCGTGTATTGACCAGATACATAAGCGACCCCACCAACTGTCGATAAACAGTGGCATCCACTACCTCTGCCGAAGTAGCATCCTCCTTCCTCCAACCTCCAGGAAGAGGAGTATCAACAGGCTTGCAGCCATGCATGTTGAACTTCTCCAGTATCTCCCAGGAATACTTACCCTGAGAAACAAACAGTCCATCACTGCGTTGCCAAATTTCCAATCCCAGGAAATAATGAAGGAGGCCCAAGTCCTTCATCTCAAACTCTTTTGCAAGATCCTCCTTGCATGAGAGTATCAACAGCTCATCACCTGTCAAAATCAAATCATCTACATAAAGTACAATGATCAGAAACTTACCCTCCACCACAATCTGGTATAGGTTTGGATCCGCCTCACTCTTGGAGAATCCAAGTCCGGTGAAATAACTGTCTATCTGTGTGTACCAAGCATGAGGTGCTTGTTTCAACCCATACAGCACTCTCTTGAGCCTGCACACATGCGACTCGCTGCTGAAAATCTCGAAACCTTCGGGCTACTCTATGTACACCTCCTCCTCAATGACTCCATTGAGGAATGTAGTCTTCACATCCATCTGATGAATGTGCCACCCCATCTGCGCTGAGAGAGCAAGAATCGTTCGTATGGAAGAATACCTTGCGACAGGTGCAAAGGTCTCCTCATAATCGATCCCCTCTATCTGTGAAAAGCCTCGGGCAACAAATCTTGCCTTGTACTTCTCCACACTCCCGTCAGCTGCTTGCTTCACTTTGTAGATCCATCTCAAACCCACCACTGATTTCCCTTCCGGCCTCAGGACAATCTCCCATGCACTGTTTCTGACAATCAAATCATACTCTTCCACCATGGCATCTACCCATGCGGGATCCTCCACAGCTTCCTCGAAAGAGGATGGCTCTGTCACGATACACTTTCTCATAAGAGCCATGTATCCAGTATACTAGTTAGGTGATTATCTCTGTCTTCACTGTGATGTAGGTGCTCCTACAACCTTCTCTGCATCTTGAGCCAGTCGCTCAGCTTCTGTAGTGCGCTTCCACCCTCTGATGGTTGGCGCTGCATGAGTGGTCTCTTCCACTCCATGAACCTCCTCTTGTGGATGATCCACATCTAGAGACTCATCCTTAGGAACTAATAGCTCCTCGTCTGCATGCAAGTGTGGCTCCCTCTCAAGCGAACACTTCATGGCTTTCTCCTCATGAAATTTGATATCCCGTCGCACAACATTCTTGCGACTGTCTGGAAAATACACATGATAGTTGTGGGGTGTATCATTGTACCCCACAAATATCCCAACCTCTACAGTCGGCTCCAGCTTCTTCCTGGAATCCTTCGTCACATGAATTTAAACAGGTGAAACAAAAATCCTCAAGTGGGAAATATCAGGCTTCTTACCAGAAAACGCCTCCTCGGGTGTACTCATGCCAAGTATCTTGTGAGGACAACGGTTTTTGCATGCCTCAGCCCACAAGTGTATGGGAAGGCCCTGATCATGGAACATCGCCCGTGCAGCACCCACAATCATTCTGTTCTTTCACTCCGCAACCCTATTCTGTTGTGGGTTATGAGGTGCTATGAGCTCTCCTCGAATTCCTTCTGCGCTGCAAAAGTCCTTGAACTTGCCAGAGAAGAATTCACCACCATTGTCACTCCTAAGAGCCTTCACCTACTTCCCCAATTCTTTCTCAACCAGTGCCTTGAACTCACAGGACTTTGAGTATGTCTCGCTCTTCTTCTGCATGAAGAAAATCCAACACTTACGAGAAAAATCATCAACAAATATCACATAGTACCTGTGCTTTGCTGTCGAAGCTACTGAGAAAGGTCCACACACATCTATGTGAATTCTCTCAAGGATCATCGTGGCGCGACTATCCTTCTCGTGAAAGGTGCCTTTCCAAAATTTTCCCAAAGTACATCCCTTGCACTGATCTGACTGCGCAAGTGTACCTTTGGGAAGCCCGGTAGAAATCTGCTGCAGTATCTTCAAAGCTCCATGGTGAAGGTGTCCCAATCTCTGATGCCACAGCTTGCCATCATCCCTGCTCACCACTCCTTCTGCCTTTCCTGCCATTGCTATGCAGCCATCTACCTGCAATTGATAAAGGTTCTTAACTCAAACCCCTATCCTCCGGGTCTCACCAGTTGCCTTACTGCGCAAGAAAGCCTTTCCCTTGCTAAAGACAACATCATATCCCTTGTCTTCTAACATGGCCACCGAGATCAGATTCTTCTTCAATCCTGGAACATGCATCACTTCCTTCAATACGAATTGTTTACTAGACTCCCTCTCAAAGGAAATGGTACCGATACTGGTCGCACTGTATCTACCATCATCGCCCATCTCGATGTGCACTCCAAGATATTTCTCATCCAGACCAGTAAACAAATATTTGTCTCCGATCATATGAAAAGACGCACCACTGTCAAGAAACCACACTGAACCCATCACACTTGAGACCAAGCATGCGATCAACGAAAAATCCAGCTCAAACTACGAGGCTAAGGCCTCACCAGCTGCAGATCCAGCAGCCTGCTTATTTTTCTTCTTCTGTGGACAATTAGTGGCGTAATGTCCATGTTGGTGACAGTGAAAGCACTTCACCTTGGTCATGTCCTGCTTGTTGCCTTTCACACCGAATTGAGAAGCATTCTTCTTGCTCTTCCCCTTCCTTGATTTGGTAGCCAAAGCACAATTTTCTTCATCTAAGTTCTTTGATGAAGATTCGTCCCTGGTACTCCGCCTTATCTCCTCTTGCACAAGATCTGACCAAAGTCGCTCCCATCCTGGCAATTTCTCTCGACCATGGACAGAGTCTTGATATGAATTCCAACTCTTCGGAAGCCCATGGAGAGCCAAGCTCGCCAAGTCCTCATCATCAACAGTAACCCCCACACTTCCTAGCTCATCCCTGCATTGGATGAACTTCATGAGGTACTTGGGCATACTGTCACCTTTCTCCATTTTTATGTTTCTAACTTTATCCTTGACCACCAACTTCCTCTGGTCGCTCTTGCTTTAAAATAAATCTGTCAAAGGTTTCCACATCAAGAATGGAGAAGCTTTACCATGAAGTCTGGACACTATGTGATCCTTCACATCTTCCAACAGAATCCTTCGACACTTTGCTGTCTTCTTTTGCCATGCGTCAAGTACAGCAGCATTGCTAGAAGTAGGTTTTGGAATTTTTGCATCTATGAACTCCTTCAACCCATTGTCATCCAGCATCGCCTCCATCCTGTCCTTCCATGAAATATAATTCGAGATGCCCTCAAGGGAATACTCCAATCTCAATCCGTTGAAAGACATCTCAACTTCGACACCAAGAAAACACTACTGCAAATTTGAATTCCACTAGCTCAAAACTCAACTGCTTCAATGTTTTGAAATTTCTCCAATGATCAATATCACTCTGATACCATGTAGAAAATTGAATAACTGATATGTCACACTGCTCTTTCACCTATCTCTTCACTAGTCTCCACTAAAACTGTCCATGCATTGAAGTTAACTGATGTATTCTTTAGTTGATTAATGAGTTTATAATTAGTGAATTAATTAATTCACACCACTCTCACTAGTGTATCAATCAGTTAGACTAGATACAACTAGCTCAACTATGTTTAGCTTAGTTAAATTGAACACAACTCCATTAACTTCCTCAATCAACTCCACCAAACTCTCTCACATGAGTTCTAACTGAAGTATCCATGCAATAGCTCCACTTAACCCTCAGGAATAGCAAAATTCCTTCTGTCAGCTCCTATGCCAAATCTGTGCACTGAATTGAAGTGCTCCAAGAGAATAAGATAATGTTTATAGTCCAAATATTATTAAGAGCTAATAATATTCGACATATGTATTTTTAGACTAGAAATCTAAAAATAGATTCCGCCCAATATGTCTAAAAATAGAAGTCCATCTATTTTTCCAACTTGACCAACCATCCACAAATAGCATCCTACAACTCGTAGAATATGATCCATATGTCTAAAAATAGACATAGTCTAAAAATAGACTTTGCACCAAAAATAGCATGCGGGCCCACTTAGTGAAGGCGATTTCTTTCCACTATGCTCATCATTTTGTTGCAATCTCAACACTCCCTCTCAACAAGATAAGGATTATCTACCACCCCTATCCTGCCTCTGTGGTATTCGAATTTTCTCCTAGTGAGCGCCTTCATCAAGATATCAACATCCTAATCCTTCGTGGGAATGTATGAAAGTAACATGATCTTCCGCTGCACACAATCTCTGATATGATGATACTGGATGTCAATGTCTTTAGATCTATCATGAAATACTGGATTAACCGAGAGTTTAATGCAACTCTGATTATCACAATAAATCACAGTAGGATCTAAGTGTGAACCGAACAAACTGACCAGGATCTCCCTCATCCATATAGCCTCGTATGTAGCCAAACTCACTGCCATATACTTGGCCTCTGCTGAACTGAGTGCCATGGATCTCTGCTTCCTGCTGTACTAAGAAACTGTTGTCGACCTAATACTAAAAATCCCTCCAGATGTGCTCCTTCTATCCGTTGGGCTCCCTGCCCAATCTGCATACGTGAAGCCACATAGCTTCACCTCATCCGACTGTCTGTACCATAATCCATATCCCGATGTGCCTCTGAGATATCTCAATACATGCTTGCCTGCCTTCCAAAAGAGCTTGGTAGGCTTAACCATAGCTTGTGAAAGCTGGTTAACAACATAGCATATGTCGAGTCGTGTATTGACCAGATACATAAGCGACCCCACCAACTGTCGATAAATAGTGGCATCCACTACCTCTGCCAAAGTAGCATCCTCCTTCCTCCATCCACCAGGAAGAGGAGTATCAACAGGCTTGTAGCCATGCATGTTGAACTTCTCCAGTATCTCCCGGGCATAATTTCCTTGAGAAACAAACAGTCCATCACTGCGCTGCCAAATTTCCAATCCCGGGAAATAATGAAGGAGGCCCAAGTCCTTCATCTCAAACTCCCTTGCAAGACCAGCCTTGCATAAGTGTATAAATAGTTCATCACCCATCAAAATCAAATCATCTAACTAAAGTACAATGATCAGCAACTTACCCTCCACCACAATCTGGTATAGGTTTGGATCCGCCTCACTCTTGGAGAAGCCAAGTCCAGTGAAATAACTGTCTATCCATGTGTACCAAGAACGAGGTGCTTGTTTCAACCCATACAACGCTCTTTTGAGCCTGCACACATGCGACTTGCTGCTGAAGAACTCGAAACCTTCAGGTTGCTCTATGTACACCTCCTTCTCAATCACCCCATTGAGGAACGTAGTCTTCACATCCATCTGATGAATGTGCCACCCCATTTGCGCTGAGAGAGCAAGAATCGTCTGTATGGAAGGATACCTTGCGACAGGTGCAAAGCTTTCCTCATAATCGATCCCCTCAATCTGTGAGAAGGCTCGGGAAAAAAATATTTCCTTGTACTTCTCCACACTCCTGTCAGCTTCTTGCTCACTTTGTAGATCCATCTCGAACCCACCACTGATTTCGCTTACGGCCTTGGGACAATCTCCCATGCACTGTTTCTGACAATCGAATCATACTCTTCCACCATGCCATCTACCCATGCAGGATCCTACACAGCTTCCTCGAAAGAGGATGGATCTTTCACAATACACTTTCTCATAAGAGCCATGTATCCATTATACCGGTCAGGTGACTGTCTCTGTCTACGCTGTGATGTAGGTGCTCCTACAACCTTCTCTGCATCTTGAGCCAGTCGCTCAGCTTTTGTAGTGCCCTTCCGCCCTCTGATGGTTCGCACTGCATGAGTGGTGTCTTCCACTCCATGAACCTCCTCTTGTGGCTAATCCACATCAAGAGACTCATCCTTAGGAACTAATAGCTCCTCATCTGCATGCAAGTGTGGCTCCCTCTCAAGTGAACACTTCATGGATTTCTCCTCATGAAATTTGATATCTCGTTGCACAACAGTCTTGCGACTTTCTGGAAAATACACATGATAGTTGTGGGGTGTATCAGTGTACCCCAAAAATATCCCAACCTCTGCAGTCAGCTCCAGCTTCTTCCTGGCATCCTTCATCACATGAATGTAAACAGGTGAACCAAAAATCCTCAAGTGGGAAATATCAGGCTTCTTACCAGAAAACGCCTCCTCAGGTGTACTCATGCCAAGTATCCTGTGAGGACAATGGTTTTGCACATAAACCGCAGTGTTGCATGCCTCAGCCCATAAGTGTATGGGAAGGCCTTGATCATGCAACATCGCTCGTGCAGCACCCACAATCATTCTGTTCTTTCGCTCCGAAACCCCATTCTGCTGTGGGTTATGAGGTGCTATGAGCTCTCTTCGAATTCCTTCTGCACTGCAAAAGTCCTTGAACTCGCCAGAGATGAATTCACCACCATTGTCGCTCCTAAGAGCCTTCACCTACTTCCCCAATTATTTCTAAACAAGTGCCTTGAACTCACAAAACTTTGAGTATGTCTCACTCTTCTTCTACATGAAGAAGATCCAGCACTTACGAGAAAAATCATCAACAAATATCACATAGTACCTGTGCTTTTCTGTCAAAGCTACTGAGAAAGGTCCACACACGTCTATGTGAATTCTCTCAAGGATCGTCGTGGCATGACTATCCTTCTCGTGAAAGGTGGATTTCACAAATTTTCCCAAAGTACATCCCTTGCACTAATTTGACTGCGCAAGTGTACCTTTGGGAAGCCCAGTAGAAATCTGTTGCAGTATCTTCAAAGCTCCATGGTGAAGGTGGCCCAATCTCCGGTGCCACAGCTCGCCATCATCCTGGCTCACCACTCCTTCTGCCTTTCCTGCCATTGCTGCGCAACCAAATACCTACAATTGATAAAGGTTCTTAACTCGAACCCCTATCCTCTGGGTCTCACCAGTTGCCTTACTGTGCAGGAAAGCCTTTCCCTCGCTAAAGAAAACAGCATATCCCTTGTCTTCTAACATGGCCACCGAGATCAAATTCTTCTTCAATCCTGGAAAATGCATCACTTCCTTCAATACGAAGAGTTTACCAGAATCCCTCTCAAAGGAAATGGTACCGATATCGGTCGCACTGTATCTACCATCATCGCCCATATCGATGTGCACTCCAAGATATTTCTCATCCAGATGAGTAAACAAATCTTTGTCTCCGGTCATATGAAAAGACGCACCACTGTCAAGAAACCACACTGAACCCATCACACTTGAGACCAAGCATGCAATCAGCGAAAAATCCAGCTCAAACTACGAGGCTTAGGCCTCTCCAGCTGCAGATCCAGCAGCCTGATTATTTTTCTTCTTCTGTGGACAATTAGTGGCGTAATGTCCGTGTTGGTGACAGTGAAAACACTTCACCTTGGACATGTCCTGCTTGTTGCCTTTCACACCGAATTGAGAAGCATTCTTCTTGCTCTTCCCCTTCCTTGTTTTGGCAGCCAAAGAACAATTTTCTTCATCTGAGTTCTTTGATGAAGATCTGTCCCTGGTACTTCGCCTTATCTCCTCTTGCACAAGATCCGACCAAAGTCGCTCCCATCCTGGCAATTTCTCTTGACCATTGACAGAGACTTGATAGGAATGCCAACTCTTCAAAAGCCCAAGGAGAGCCAAGCTCACCAAGTCCTCATCATCAACAATAACCCCCACACTTCCTAGCTCATCCCTACATTGGATGAACTTCGTGAGGTACTTGGGCATACTGTCACCTTTCTCCATTTTTATGTTTCTGAGTTTATCCTTGAGCACCAACTTCCTCTGGTCGCTCTTTATTTGAAATAAATCTGTCAGAGCTTTCCACATCAAGAATGGAGAAGCTTTACCATGAAGGCTGGACACTATGTGATCCTTCACACCTTCCAAAAGAATCCTTCGACACTTTGTTGTCTTCTTTTGCCATGCATCAAGTACGGTGGCATCGCTAGAAGTAGGTTTTGGAATTTTTGCATCTATGAACTCCTTCAACCCATTGTCATCCAGCACCGCCTCCATCCTGTCCTTCCATGCAATATAATTTGAGCTGCCCTCAAGGGCATACTCCAATCGCAATCCGTTGAAAGACATCTGAAATTCGACACCAAGAAAACACTACTGCAAATTCCAATTCCACCAGCTCAAAACTCAATTGCTTCAATGTTTTGCAATTGCTCCAATGATCAATATCGCTCTGATACCATGTAGAAATTTGAATAAATGATATGTCACACTGCTCTTTCACCTATCTCTTCACTGGTCTCCACTGAAACTGTCCATGCACTGAAGTTAACTGATGTATTCTTTAGTTGATTAATGAGTTTATAATTAGTGAATTAATTAATTCACACCACTCTCACTAGTGTATCAATAAGTTAGACTAGATACAGCTAGCTCAACTATGTTTAGCTTAGTTAAACTGAACAAAACTCCATTAACTTCCTCAATCAACTCCACCAAACTCTTTCACATGAGTTCTAACTGAAGTATCCATGCAATAGCTCCACTTAACCCTCAGGAATAGCATAATTCCTTCTGTCAGCTCCTGTGCCACATCTGTGCACTTAACTGAAGTGCTCCAATAGAATAAGATAATGTTTATAGTCCAAATATTATTAAGAGCTAATAATATTCGACATATCTATTTTTAGACTAGCAATCTAAAAATATATTCCGCCCAATATGTCTAAAAATAGAAGTCCATCTATTTTTCCAACTTGACCAACCATCCACAAATAGCATCTTGCAACTCATAGAATATGATCCATATGTCTAAAAATAGACTTTGCACCAAAAATAGCATGCAGGCCCACTTAGTGAAGGCGACTTCTTTCCACTAAGCTCATCATCTTGTTGCAATCTCAACACTCCCTTTCAACAAGATAAGGATTATCTGCCACCCCTATCCTGCCTCTGTGGTATTCGAATTTGCTCCTGGTGAGCGCCTTCGTCAAGATATCAGCATCTTGATCCTCCATGGGAATGTATGAAAGTAATATGATCTTCCACTGCACACAATCTCTGATATGATGATACTGGATGTCAATTTGTTTAGATCTATCATGAAATACTTGATTAACCGAGAGTTTAATGCAACTCTGATTATCACAATAAATCACAGTAGGATCTAAGTGTGAAACGAACAACCCGTCCAGGATCTTCCTCATCCATATAGCCTCGCGTGCAGCCAAAATCATTGCCATATACTTGGCCTCTGATGAAATGAGTGCCACGGATCTCTGCTTCCTGCTATACTAAGAAACTGTTGTCGACCTAATACTAAAAGTCCCTCCAGATGTGCTCTTTCTGTCCGTTGGGCTCCCTGCCCAATCTGCATTTGTGAGGCCACATAACTTCACCTCATCCGACTGTCTATACCATAATCCATATCCCGATGTGCCTCTGAGATATCTCAATACATGCTTTCCTGCCTTCCAAAAGATCTTGGTAGGCTTAACCATAGCTTGTGAAAGCTGGTTAACAGCATAGCATATGTCGGGTCGTGTATTGACCAGATACATAAGCAACCCCACCAACTGTCGATAAACAGTGGCATCCACTACCTCTGCTGAAGTAGCATCCTCCTTCCTCCACCCACCAGGAAGAGGAGTATCAACAGGCTTGTAGCCATGCATGTTGAACTTCTCCAGTATCTCCCGGGCATACTTGCCTTGAGAAACAAACAGTCCATCACTATGCTGCCAAATTTCGAATCCTAGGAAATAATGAAGGAGGCCCAAGTCCTTCATCTCAAACTCCTTTGCAAGATCATCCTTGTGTGATTCTATCAATAGTTCATCACGTGTCAAAATCAAATCATCTACATAAAGTACAATGATCAACAACTTACCCTCCACCACAATCTGGTATAGGTTCGGATCCCTCACTCTTGGAGAATCCAAGTCTGGTGAAATAAATGTCTATCCATGTGTACCAAGCACGAGGTGCTTGTTTCAACCCATACAACGCTCTTTTGAGCCTGCACACATGCGACTTGCTACTGAAGATCTCGAAACCTTCGGGCTGCTCTATGTACACCTCCTTCTCAATCACCCTGTTGAGGAACGCATTCTTCACATCCATCTGATGAATGTGCCACCCCATCTGCACTGAGAGAGCAAGAATCGTCCGTATGGAAGAATACCTTGCGACAGGTGCAAAGGTTTCCTCATAATCGATCCCCTCAATCTGTGAGAAGCCTCAGGGAAAAAATCTTTCCTTATACTTCTCCACACTCCTGTCAGCTACTTTCTTCACTTTGTAGATCCATCTTGAACCCACCACTGATTTCCCTTCCAGACTTGGGACAATCTCCCATGCACTGTTTCTGACAATTGAATCATACTCTTCCACCATGGCATCTACCAATGCGGGATCCTCCACAGCTTCCTCGAAAGAGGATGGCTCTGTCACGATACACTTTCTCATAAGAGCCATGTATCCAGTATACTGGTCAGGTGACTGTCTCTGTCTGCGCTGTGATGTAGGTGCTCCTACAAACTTCTCTGCATCTTGAGCCAGTCGCTCAGCTTCTGTAGTGCGCTTCCGCCCTCTGATGGTTGGCGCTGCATGAGTGGTCTCCTCCACTCCATGAACCTCCTTTTGTGGCTGATCCACATCCAGAGACTTATCCTTAGGAAATAATAGCTCCTCATCTGCATGCAAGTGTGGCTGCCTCTTAAGTGAACACTTCATGGCTTTCTTCTCATGAAATTTGATATCCCGTCGCACAACAGTCTTGCGACTGTCTAGAAAATACACATGATAGTTGTGGGGTGTATCAGTGTACCCCACAAATATCCCAACCTCTGCAGTCGGCTCCAGCTTCTTCCTGGCATCCTTCATCACATGAATCTAAAAAGGTGAACCAAAAATCCTCAAGTGGGAAATATCAGGCTTCTTACCAGAAAACGCCTCCTCGGGTGTACTCATGCCAAGTATCCTGTGAGGACAACGGTTTTGCACATAAACCGTAGTGTTGCATGCCTCAGCCAAAAAGTGTATGGGAAGGCCCTGATCATGCAACATCGCCTGTGCAACACCCACAATCATTCTGTTCATTCGCTCCACAACCCCATTCTGTTGTGGGTTATGAGGTGCTATGATCTCTCTTCGAGTTCCTTCTGCGCTGCAAAAGTCCTTGAAATTGCCAGAGATGAATTCACCACCATTGTCGCTCCTAAGAGCCTTCACCTACTTCCCCAATTCTTTCTCAACCAGTGCCTTGAACTCACAGAACTTTGAGTATGTCTAGCTCTTCTTCTGCATGAATAAGATTCAGCACTTACGATAAAAATCATCAAAAAATATCACATAGTACATGTGCTTTGTTGTTGAAGCTATTGAAAAAGGTCAACACACGTCTATGTGAATTCTCTCTAGGATCGTCGTGGCACGACCATCCTTCTCGTGAAACGTGGCTTTCAAAAATTTTCCCAAAGTACATCCCTTGCACTAATTGGACTGTGCAAGTGTACCTTTGGGAAGCCCAGCAGAAATCTGATGCAGTATCTTCAAAGCTCCATGGTGAAGGTGGCCCAATCTCCGGTGCCACAGCTCGCCGTCATCCCGGCTCACCACTCTTTCTGCCTTGCCTGCCATTGCTACGCAGCCATCTACCTGCAATTGATAAAGGTTCTTAACTCGAACCCCTATCCTCGGGTTTTTCCAGTTGCCTTACTGTGTAGGAAAGCATTTCCCTTGCTAAAGACAACATCATATCCCTTGTCTTCTAACATGGCCACCGAGATCAGATTCTTCTTCAATCCTGGAACATGCATCACTTCCTTCGATAAGAAGGGTTTACCAGACTCCCTCTCAAAGGAAATTGTACAAATACCAGTCGCACTGTATCTACCATCATCGCCCATCTCGATGTGCACTCCAAGATATTTCTCATCCAGATCAGTAAAAAAATATTTGTCTCCAGTCATATGAAAAGACGCACCACTGTCAAGAAACCACACTGAACCCATCACACTTGAGACCAAGCATGCGATCAGTGAAAAATCCAGCTCAAACTGCGAGGCTAAGGCCTCTCCAGCTGCAGATCTATCAGCCTGCTTAATTTTCTTCTTCTGTGGACAATTAGTGGCGTAATGTCCGTGTTGGTGACAGTGAAAGCACTTCACCTTGGAAATGTCCTGCTTCTTTCCTTTCGCACCGGATTGAGAAGCATTCTTCTTGCTCTTCCCCTTCCTTGCTTTGGCAGCCAAAGCACAATTTTCTTCATCTGAGTTCTTTGATCAAGATCCATCCTTGGTACTTCGCCTTATCTCCTCTTGCACAAGATCCGACCAAAGTCGCTCCCATCCTGGAAATTTCTCTCGACCATTGACAGAGTCCTGATAGGAATTCCAACTCTTCAGAAGCCCAAGGAGAGCCAAGCTCACCAAGTCCTCATCATCAACAGTAACCCCCACACTTCCTAGCTTATCCCTATATTGGATGAACTTCGTGAGGTACTTGGGCATACTGTCACCTTTCTTCATTTATATGTTTCTGAGTTTATCCTTGAGCACCAACTTCCTCTGGTTGCTCTTTCTTTGAAATAAATATGTCAAATCTTTCCACATCAAGAATGGAGAAGCTTTACCATGAAGGCTGGACACTATGTGATCATTCACACCTTCCAACAGAATCCTTCGACACTTTGATGTCTTATTTTTCCATGCGTCAAGTACGGAAGCATCGCTAGAAGTAGGTTTTGGAATTGTTGCATCTATGAACTCCTTCAACCCATTGTCATCCAGCACCTCCTCCATCCTGTCCTTCCATGCAATATAATTCGAGCTGCCCTCAAGGGCATACCCCAATCGCAATTCGTTGAAATACATCTCAACTTCGACACCAAGAAAACACTACTGCAAATTCGAATTCCACCAGCTCAAAACTCAACTGCTTCAATGTTTTGCAATTGCTCCAATGATCAATATTGCTCTGATACCATGTAGAAATTTGAATAACTGATATGTCACACTGCTCTTTCACCTATCTCTTCACTGGTCTCCACTGAAACTATCCATGCACTGAAGTTAACTGATGTATTCTTTAGTTGATTAATGAGTTTATAATTAGTGAATTAATTAATTCACACCACTCTCACTAGTGTATCGATCAGTTAGACTAGATACAACTAGCTCAACTATATTTAGCTTAGTTAACCTAAACACAACTCCATTAACTTCCTCAATCAACTCCACCAAACTCTCTCACATGAGTTCCAACTAAAGTATCCATGCAATAGCTCCACTTAACCCTCAGGAATAGCGTAATTCCTTCTGTCAACTCCTGTGCCACATCTGTGCACTTAACTGAAGTGCTCCAAGAGAATAAGATAATGTTTATAGTCCAAATATTATTAAGAGCTAATAATATTCGACATATCTATTTTTATACTTATAATCTAAAAACAGATTCCGCCCAATATGTCTAAAAATAGAAGTCCATCTATTTTTCCAACTTGACCAACCATCCACAAATAGCATCCTGCAACTCATAGAATATGATCCATATGTCTAAAAATAGACTTTGCACCAAAAATAGCATGCGGGCCCACTTAGTGAAGGTGACTTCTTTCCACTAAGATCATCATCTTGTTGCAATCTCAACACTCCCTCTCAACAAGATAAGGATTATCTGCCACCCCTATCCTGCCTCTGTGGTATTCGAATTTGGTCCTGGTGAGCGCCTTCTTCAAGATATCAGCATCCCGATCCTCCGTGGGAATGTATGAAAGTAACATGATCTTCCGCTGCACACAATATCTGATATGATTATACTGGATGTCAATGTGTTTACATATATCATGAAATACTGGATTAACCGAGAGTTTAATGCAACTCTAATTATCACAATAACTCACATTACGATCTAAGTGTGAACCGAACAACCTGACCAGGATCTTCCTCATCCATATAGCCTCGCATGCAGCCAAACTCACTGCCATATACTTCGCCTCTGCTGAACTGAGTGCCATGGATCTCTGCTTCCTACTGTACTAAGAAACTGTTGTCGACCTAATACTAAAAATACCTCCAGATGTGCTATTTTTGTCCGTTGGGCTCCCTACCCAATCTGCATCTGTGAAGCCACATAGCTTCACCTCATCCAACTGTCTGTACCATAATCCATATCCCGATGTGCCTCTAAGATATCTCAATACATGCTTGCCTGCCTTCCAAAAGAGCTTGGTAGGATTAACCATAGCTTGTGAAAGATGGTTAACAACATAGCATATATCGGGTCGTGTATTGACCAGATACATAAGTGACCCCACCAACTGTCGATAAACAGTGGCATCCACTACCTCTGTCGAAGTAGCATCCTCCTTCCTCCATCCACCAGGAAGAGGAGTATCAACAGGCTTGTAGCCATGCATGTTGAACTTCTCTAGTATCTCCCGGGCATACTTGCCTTGAGAAACAAACATTCCATCACTGCGCTGCCAAATTTCGAATCCCAGGAAATAATGAAGGAGGCCCAAGTCCTTCATCTCAAACTCCTTTGCAAGATTAGCCTTGCATGAGTGTATCAATAGTTCATCACCCTTCAAAATCAAATCATCTACATAAAGTACAATGATCAAAAACTTACCCTCCACCACAATCTGGTATAGGTTCGGATCCCTCACTCTTTGGAGAATCCAAGTCCTGTGAAATAACTGTCTATCCATGTGTACCAAGCACGAGGTGCTTGTTTCAACCCATACAACGATCTTTTGAGCCTGCACACATGCGAATTGCTGCTGAAGATCTCGAAACCTTCGGGCTACTCTATGTACACCTCCTTCTCAATCACCCCATTGAGGAACACAGCCTTCACATCCATCTGATGAATGTGCCACCCCATCTACGCTGAGAGAGCAAGAATTGTCCGTATGGAAGAATACCTTACGACAGGTGCAAAGGCTTCCTCATAATCGATCCCCTCAATCTGTGAGAAGCCTTGGGAAAAAAATATTTCCTTGTACTTCTCCACACTCCCATCAGCTGCTTGCTTCACTTTGTAGATCCATCTCAAACCCACCACTTATTTCCCTTCCAGCCTTGGGACAATCTCCCAGGCACTGTTTCTGACAATTGAATCATACTCTTCCACCATGGCATCTACCCAAGCGGGATCCTCCACAACCTCCTCGAAATAGGATGGATCTGTCATGATACACTTTATCATAAGAGCCATGTATCCAGTATACCGGTCAGGTGACTGTCTCTATCTGCGCTGTGATGTAGGTGCTCCTACAACCTTCTCTGCATCTTGAGCCAGTCGCTCAGCTTCTGTAGTGCGCTTCTGCCCTCTGATGGTTGGCGCTGCATGAGTGGTCTCTTCCACTCCATGAACCTCCTCTTGTGGCTGATCCACATCCAGAGAATCATCCTTAGGAACTAATAGCTCCTCATCTGCATGCAAGTGTGGCTCCCTCTCAAGCGAACATTTCATGGCTTTCTCCTCATGAAATTTGATATCTCGTCGCACAACATTCTTGCGACTGTCTGGAAAATACACATGATAGTTGTGGGGTGTATCAGTGTACCCCAAAAATATCCCAACCTCTACAGTTAGCTCCAGCTTCTTCCTGGCATCCTTCGTCACATGAATGTAAACAGGTGAACCAAAAATCCTCAAGTGGGAAATATCAGGCTTCTTACCAGAAAACGCCTCCTCAGGTGTACTCATGCGAAGTATCCTGTGAGGACAACGGTTTTGCACATAAACCGTAGTGTTGCATGCCTCAGCCCACAAGTGTATGGGAAGCCCCTAATCATGCAACATCACCCGTGCAACACCCACAATCGTTCTGTTCTTTTGCTCCGCAACCCCATTCTGCTGTGGGTTATGAGGTGCTATGAGCTCTCTTCGAATTCCTTCTGCGCTGCAAAAGTCCTTGAACTCGCCAGAGATGAATTCACCACCATTGTTGCTCCTAAGAGCCTTCAACTACTTCCCCAATTCTTTCTCAACCAGTGCCTTGAACTCACAGAAATTTGAGTATGTCTCACTCTTCTTCTACATGAAGAAGATCCAGCACTTACGAGAAAAATCATCAACAAATATCACATAGTACCTGTGCTTTGCTATCGAAGCTACTGAGAAAGGTCCACACATGTCTATGTGAATTCTCTCAAGGATCGTCGTGGCACGACTATCCTTCTCATGAAAGGTGGCTTTCACAAATTTTCCCAAAGTACATCCCTTACACTGATCTGACTGCGCAAGTGTTCCTTTGGGAAGCCCAGTAGAAATCTGTTGTAGTATCTTCAAAGCTCCATGGTGAAGGTGGGCCAATCTCTGGTGCCACAGCTCACCATCATCCCGACTCACCACTCCTTCTACCTTGCCCGCCATTGCTGCGCAGCCATCTACCTAAAATTGATAAAGGTTCTTAACTCGAACCCCTATCCTCCAAGTCTCACCAGTTGCCTTACTATGCAGGAAAGCCTTTCCCTCGCTAAAGACAACATCATATCCCTTGTCTTCTAACATGGCCACCGATATCAGATTCTTCTTCAATCCTGGAACATGCATCACTTCCTTCAATACGAAGGGTTTACCAGACTCCCTCTCAAAGGAAATGGTACCGATACCGGTCGCACTGTATCTACCATCATCGCCCATCTCGATATGCACTCCAAGATCTTTCTCATCCAAATCAGTAAACAAATCTTTATCTCCGGTCATATGAAAAGACGCACCACTGTCAAGAAACCACACTGAACCCATCACACTTGAGACCAGGCATGCGATCAACGAAAAATCCAGCTCAAACTGCGAGGCTAAGGCCTCTCCAGCTGCAGATCCGGCAGCTTGCTTATTTTTCTTCTTCTGTGGACAATTAGTGGCGTAATGTCCGTGTTGGTGACAGTGAAAGCACTTCACCTTGGACATGTCCTGGTTCTTGCCTTTCGGACTGGATTGAGAAGCATTCTTATTTCTCTTCCCCTTCCTTTCTTTGGCAGCTAAAACATAATTTTCTTCATCTGAGTTCTTTGATGAAGATCCGTCCCTGGTACTCCGCCTTATCTCCTCTTGCACAAGGTCCGTCCAAAGTCGCTCCCATCCTGGAAATTTCTCTTGACCATTGACAGAGTCCTGATAGGAATGCCAACTCTTTAGAAGCCCAAGGAGAGCCAATTAAACCAAGTCCTTGTCATCAATAGTAACCCCCACACTTCCTTGCTCATCCCTGCATTCGATGAACTTCGTGAGGTACTTGGGCATATTGCCACCTTTCTCCATTTTTATGTTTCTGAGTTTATCCTTGAGTGCCAACTTCCTCTGGTCGCTCTTGGTTTGAAATAAATCTGTCAAAGCTTTCCACTTCAAGAATGGAGAAGCTTTACCATGAAGGCTGGACACTATGTGATCCTTCACACCTTCCAAAAGAATCCTTCGACACTTTGTTGTCTTCTTTTTCCATGCATCAAGTACGACAACATCGCTAGAAGTAGGTTTTGGAATTTTTGCATCTATGAACTCCTTCAACCCATTGTCATCCAGAACCGCCTCCATCCTGTCCTTCCATGTAATATAATTCGAGCTGCCCTCAAGGGCATACTCCAATCGCAATCCGTTGAAAGACATCTCAACTTCGACACCGAGAAAACACTAGTACAAATTTGAATTCCACCAGCTCAAAACTCAACTGCTTCAATGTTTTTCAATTTTTCCAATGATCAATATCACTCTGATACCATGTAGAAATTTGAATAACTGATATGGCACACTGCTCTTTCACCTATCTCTTCACTGTTCTCCACTGAAACTGTCCATGCACTGAAGTTAACTGATGTATTCTTTAGTTGATTAATGAGTTTATAATTAGTGAATTAATTAATTCACACCACTCTCACTAGTGTATCAATCAGATAGACTAGATACAACTAGCTCAACTATGTTTAGCTTAGTTAAACTGAACACAACTCCATTAACTTCCTCAATCAACTCCACCAAACTCTCTCACATGAGTTCTAACTGAAGTATCCATGCAATAGCTTCACTTAACCCTTAGGAATAGCGTAATTCCTTCTGTCAGCTCCTGTGCCACATCTGTGCACTTAACTGAAGTGCTCCAAGAGAATAAGATAATGTTTATAGTCCAAATATTATTAAGAGATAATAATATTCGACATATCTATTTTTAGACTGGCAATCTAAAAATAGATTCCGCCCAATATGTCTAAAAATAGAAGTCCATATATTTTTCCAACTTGACCAACCATCCACAAATAGCATCCTGCAACTCATAGAATATGATCCATATGTCTAAAAATAGACATAGTCTAAAAATAGACTTTGTGCCAAAAATAGCTTGCGGGCTCACTTAGTGAAGGCGACTTCTTTCCACTAAGCTCATCATCTTGTTGCAATCTCAACAATTTACTCTATATAATTCTTCAGTATATTCTTTTACAGTCAACCCCTTTTGTTTTAAATTTTGTACTTGTCTGTACATAGCAATCTGATAATCTTTGGGTAAGAATTTACCCTTCAATTTAGCCTCCATCCGGGTCCATTTTTTAATAGGTTGCTTGTTCAACCTCTTCCTCTCCGCCTAGACACTATCCCACCCTAAGGACGCATGTCCTTTCAACTTGGTGGCAGCGAATTTAACTTTTTTATCTTCGCTGATCTCCTCATAGTCAAAATATTTTCAGCTCACTGAGCCAATCTAGCACTACCTCTGCTGAGAAATTTCCATCATAAGTCGAAAGCTCATGCTTTGGCTTACTATTTGATAATAAAAATGACCTCAACATTCTGATTTCAGGTCCTTCTCCATCCGATCCATCTGTTGTCTCTACATCTTCTTCATCACTGTCATCTCCTCCCTCAGGATCTCTTCTTCTTCCCACCTCTACTGCTGCTAAACGGGCATTCAATATTCGAATCTCTTCTCGCAATCCTTCATCTGCTACTCTTTGAATAGCTCTCCCATGACCTCGTCGACCAACTTCTCTTTCTTCTAATACACAGCCTGTTCTGATACCAAAATTGATGGGGCCCAACCCTCCTTAAGTCCTGCGCTCAAAACTTTGATTCGATTGCTTGAACAAAACTTAAATATAATTTATGACAACAATGTTTCAATGGTTATGGCATCATATAATACATTTACAGATTTGATAAATTAAGAATTTAATAATTCAAATGTTGATTGTATCGTATGATACGTTACAGATTGGTTTTGATTTGCAATCACTGTCTATTTATTCCACTCGTCCTTCCGAGTTGACTCGAGGTAGACACCTTTCCTACTCCTCGTTTTGTGTTCTCCCGCGCTATCACAAACCCTACTCTGTTCAGTCGACATTCATTTCATTTGCTCGAGGGTTTCGTGCGGGGTTTTCTCTGTGATTTTCTTCGCCAATATGGAGGCTCTGTTTGGCCCTTTTCACGCCGTTTTTGTGGCAAGGGTTTTGCCAAATTCTTTGTTATTTCAACAGGATTTCAACAACATGCACGTTTTCCTGGTTATTGCCTTTTATTCGTTCCTTCTGTAGGCGTTTCGTTTTGACATTTCTTCAATTTTTTCCCTCAAATCTGCTTGTATTCTAACTGATTGTTTCTTGCACTTATAGGTCGAGATCACCAAGGGTTTTCAGCATCTGTTTCAGCTCAATCCGTTCCTCGAAGGTAAGCTATCTGTCCCTTTTTTAATTTCTCTGTGTTTTTATGAATTACTAATGGTCTTTTCTCCTTGTGAGTAGACCCTTATTGATTGGCGACCAGATCTTCTCTTTTATTTGGCGTTTCTCCCTTTTGGTAAGTCAAATTTAGTAAACCCTCTTCACTTCTTTTATTCATATTTCAATATTGGCTTAAAATCTCTTCAGGGCTTAACTCTCGAGATTTTCTTTCTCCTTGCAGGTAGTCGCAGTTCGTTCATTCGTAATTTCTTCACCTTCTCAGCTATTTAACCCCCAAATGGGTAGGGTCATTTCCCTAGTGAACCTTTGATAGTTTGTTGTTTGTTTAGTTATGAAATCTGGGCTTCTGTGCCTCGCTTCTTGCGGTGGTTTTCACTATTATTTGACTTGTGTGCAAGTTTTTTTTTTTTTTTTTTTTTTTTTTTTTTTTCTGGGTAGATAGATTAGGGCTTTATAAACAAGTTACACCGTCAATTCTTAGTTTGATTCTTTTAGTTACTTGCTAGTTTTCCTTCAAGATACGAATGCTGTTTGTACAGGGTTTTAAACCCAGACCATAAACTTTAATATGTAATATATTTTTTAAGTCCTTCGGGACTCATCAATCAAAAATAGTTTTGTTTTGTAACAGTGGAATCTTAAATTCAGTTAATGTGAATTGTGAATACCTGGGATTATCTTGCAATGCCTGTTGGTTCGTGAATGTCTATGAAGCTTTCTTGCCAGTATGAACTTTCCTGTAAATTATATGCTTCAACTTGTCAAATGTTATGGTTTCTCCGATGCCTGTGTATAAAGTTGCTTCTGTTCGCCTTAGTTAAAATTGTGCATTAGTTCAATTTACCATACACGATAAAATAAACATTAGACAAGAAATATAACAGTATTGACTGCAGAGAAAAAAATAATTCTCAGATGGTTTCTTGAAAGTTCTCCTAATTCGTTTTATTTGCTTTCTCTCTCTTGCTATGATGGAAAAATAAATCTTTACAAAATGTATTTTTCTCTCTTTTGTATTACTGTATGAAACAATTTTCGTTTTGAAACTGCCAACAGTTGAATATGGTTACATTCTTAATCCTGTTCTTTTAATATAGGAAATTAGTTTTAAATATAAACTAAAAGAAAACTTTAAAGTGAACCTATAGAACGTAAAATACTATTAGGCCCTAATGATAGAATTTATAAAGAAGATAAAATAAAAAACCCAGGTGCAGTGAACTGTAACTAGTCAACTGTAACCTGTAAGACAAACACCTATTTTTATGTTTACCCTGAGCTGGATGCTCCTGCATCATCATGCATACCAACCATGCCTTCCACCGGTGCCGCTACATTGTCTATTAATCACTATGGTTTGAATGTTCTATTTGAACCTTAGTGGTGGAGGCATCGAAGGTGGGTACTAGGGTTAACCCCAGACCCCAGTCCACCAACCACACCATGTGGCAACAGATGGAGGGTTTGTGGTTAACCCTGGCCCTAAACATTATGATATGGGTTAAACCAAAGTCTATACACCATATAAAATCAACCAATGGGTGATATGTTTCATAGAACAAAACTTTATGATAAAGTTTATGCCAAAGTTCAATGCAACACATAAATAAACTGACATACAGGTTAATGTTTAATATGCCACGAAACCATATGTTAAACCATGTCTGGAGTGGGAGGTTCGAAATGCCAACAGTCAAGGTTTGGAACCCGACGATTAAGTTCTAACGAACACATGCAACGATTTTTAGGTACAATCAAATTTTATTTTGGTAGGAACACCAACCACCGATGACAACCATACCACAGTTCGTCGTAACCACATATTTAAAGCATAGTTTGGATATGAGTTTGGAATATATTAACTGCTAGCCCCGATGGTTAGTGCTTATTCGTCACATGCAACCGTCGAGAAGGAATACAATGTCTAGGTTTAAAGATTGGCGGGGAGAACAACCTGTGTTGGTATGGTTTTGAGCACTCAACCCATGGCAGAACCCATTTGCTAAACCTAAGTTAAAACCTAGAGTCAACAAATTTGGCGTGTGGAGACTGTTCAAAACCAACCACATCTGACGACCTTGTTTGTGCCACTTGGCACTAATTTATCGGTTTAAGGCCGACATAGTGCATTTAACCGTTCGAAAAAATGCACTTGGTGCGGCAGGAATCTCGCTGGTGCGGGGCAGATTTTTTTCTCCATATGGTCACAAAAGGCAGAAATTGTAGAACAGATTGTAGAAAAGTGTGAATTGTAGGGTAGTTAGAAAAACAACTTCATTGGAGCATAACTCAATCAGTTTTTGACCTTTTTGAGAGCATAAAGAGCCCAGCTAGGGGTTTTTGAATGTTCTAGAGCCATTGGAGACATTGTTTTAGCATTCCTAGCATTGTAACTTGATGTAAAAACATATTTTTGAGCATAATGAAAGAGGCCCAACATTGGAAGTTGGACCAGGAGATCTAGCCCAAGAGGGCTGAACTCATTCATTATTTGTTGTATTGAGTATTATGTTATGGAATTGATGTCTTCTTTATTTTATACAAATATGAGTTTTAAAGCATGTTAATGTGCTAATGAAATTGACACAAGTGTTTAAAAACACTAATAATTTCACTTGCAAATTTTACCATAAAATCTCAAGTTTTCATATATAGATCAGTTTGGTATTAGAGCTTTGGTTCTTCATTTTCTTTAAGGTTTTAATTTTGTTGTGAGTGTTTCTCATGCTTACAAGGTTGAAGCTCAAAAGAGGAGAAGGAAATCTTGTGGTTGCAAGTCCTCAAGTTAGGTCAAGGACAAGGAGAGCACATTTGCCACAATCTCCACCACAAATTTCACCTCAAGTTGGTGTTCATTTTTGGGTAGCATCAGATGTGATCTAGCTCCAAAATTTTGTGGAGGGGCTAGAACACATGAGATCTCCAAGACCCAGAAATCGTTTGGAGAAATTCCACCCAGAGTGAAAGTTATTGAAATAAATAATTATTTTTAATGGAGCCTAAGTTAAAACTTAGGGAATTAAAATAATTAAAGTGAATTAATTTAAATATAGATGAGAAGCTTCTAAGTGACGAGGATCAATTCTATTTTAATCTTATATATTGATTAAATTTTATATCCTGATTGTTGATTTCTCAACAGGAAAATTATAAAGGAAGGCTTAGGGGTCAGTTGGAGAACACACACAGTGAGTGAATCTAGAGATCGAATTATTCTGATGGAGCAGTGCTCAGAAAAAAATAAGATCTGAGTGATTCAACAGTAATTAAGGGCATAAGCAGTTGTTGATCAGAGGACCAAGAGTGCATAGCAGAGAGGCAACAGAGACAATAGAGAATGCAACACAACCACTAGGAGAGGTGACGCAGTCGCTTGAAGGGGTGACATAGGCCCACGTAGGGACCACATAGAGCTTCCAAGGGATAATCTAATTTTTTCTGTAGATTGGGGTTTCTGAGCTGGGAGGGCTGAAACTCAATTTTCTGAGAGGAATATCAGTGCAGAAAAGAAGTGAGGCAGTCATCAGACATCCCCATGTAGGCCTACGCATCTACTACATAGAGGAAACACAGAGGGAGATGTGGTTTCGCTAGTTCGAATCTTGGATCAGCTGGGACTTGCAGTGTGAGGTAAAACTCACTATTTTATATGTCTGCCGAGGATTTTCTCTGTTGGGTGAGTTGGATTTGGCACCTAAGTTGTACTAAGAATACTGCTGCTTAATAATACAAACCCTCATATTTGCTGCACTAGTTTTCCCGCATTGGGTTTTTTTGGGGACGTTATTCCAAAAATAAGTGTCCTTTGTGTGATTGTCTCATTTATTTTTCAGTAATTGATCTGTATATTGGTGTAGGCTGCAAAGTATTTGCATTAATATTTACTGAATAATTCTGTAAATAACTTATTAAATGGAAAATACAAGTAGGTAATGAAAATAAATTAACTACAGTAGGATTTATGTTTGTAATATTCATAAATTTTCACATGGTATGAGAGAAATTGTAGATCAAGGAGGAATGAAGCCATCAACAAAAGATAGAAAGAAATCTGTTGCAGGAAAGTGGTTGTCCCAAGAGACAACGTAGTTCTAAATCAGAGAAGCAGAGGAAGGGTGACACAGTCACCAGGGAAGGCTCACATAGAGCCTGCGTCAACCTGCTAGGGTGACGTTGTAGCTACTGAAGGCAACATAGTGGTTGTTGGGCCAACGTAGAGGCTATTGAGTCTCAATTTTCTAGTTTCCATGGTTGTAGGTGTAGTGCATATTTTCAACTGAAGTTGTGGGTGGGACGCTGATTATTTTGGTACAAAACATTGTCTAGTGGGGCAGAAGCAAAGTAGAGGGAATCCGTTCCTCAGAATATTTTTTGCAAAGAAATCTAGATCTAGTGATGAGCAGCAGCAAAGAAAGATTAGAGACGAGTGCTTCAACATTTGTTGGCAGAAGTATTTCTGTTAAGGAAATCGAATTTCAAAGGGAGCTTATTCCTTAGAGGATTTCTAGTGCCAAAGAATTCCAAATTCAAGTTTTGTTGGGGCAACAATAGAATATGGGGAAAAGAACTCGTTCAACAGTTATTTGAGCAAATATGGTTGTGAATGGATTGAGGGATCAAGACAGGTTGGATGGAGTATCCAACTTTGTCATCTAGAAATCTAGGATCCTTGCAGTTATGGATGAACATCCTCTCAAGATGTACGAGGAAGCTCAAGTAAGAGAAAAACACATGATCATGGATGGAGTCAAGGATCATGTGATCCCACATATTATTGAGAAGAACGCAACAAGGGAAATGTGGGAGGCCTTAACCACATTGTACGAGGGATCTTCCTTACAGTGGAAGATGTTGCTTGAGAATTAGCTGAGATTGTTTAAGATGCAGAAGGGAGAAGAGATCGATCCCTTCCTTATTAGATTGCAAGGGATCCAAGATCAGCTAGCTTCCATAGGGGCTACACCAGATGTTAGATTTATGGTCAAGACTAGCCTAAATGCAGTCACTGAAGACTAGGAAACCTTTTTCCAAATCATTTTGGGCAGTGCTGCTCTTCTAAGATGCAAGGAGATGTGTGCAGCTCTTCAACAAGAAGAGATCAGACTGTGGACCAAGGCATGAAGTAGTGGTAAAGGGATAAAATTCAAGAAGGAGGAAGAGGAATATGTGGCTCTCGCATATAAGGGGAAACAAGGGTAGCAGAGAAGGAAGAAGAAGGACCTCTCGAAGGTAAAATTCTCCAGATGTGGAGAAATGGGACATTTTGCTAATGCAGTGCCCTCTGAGGAAGAAGAGAAACGAAGAATATGACTCGAAGGCTACTCCAGCTCAGGATGATGAGGAGGAGGATGATGGATGTGCCATGAGTTCTCATGTACCTACGAAATGAGGCGATATGGACATGTAGATTTAAGCTACAGTGAAGGGCATGATCCTTGAGTTTCCCAAACTCTTAGATCACATACGGCTACAGAAGACCTTAATGATAGTAGCAAAATGATAGGAGTCATTTGGTGCAAGGGATGATAGAGCGATAGTGGCAGAGCTATAGTGCCAAATTTTGAAGCAGCGCAGACCAGAGGCAACAACATCATAGTAGTAGAAACACAGTGTGTTGGGGTTCCTATGTTTTGGCGGATTTGGCAATACCAAAAGATAAGACAACATCAAACCACTTTGGGATCCTATGATCTAACCCTCCTGGATTCGGAGAGGGATCTCTCCATAAAACAAAGAATGATATATATCTTTGAAGCTCAAAATGAGATATTAGGCTAGGTATGAAGCATAAAGGGGGGTTTAAATGATGTGGTTGGTTGTTGAGTTGGTCATGAGATCATCAACTGAGAACGTAATGGGAGGAAAGGAGCAAAGCAGCAAGATGTTTCGGCAAAAGAGGATGGGTTAGGAATGTGCCATCCATTGGGCTATGGAGTCATGAGAGGAGATTACTTTCAAACAACTAGCCAAGACTTTCACAGGGCAAGTCAAATATACTAAAGGATCTTTAAGATAGATGGTGGAATGGAACATTAAGAGTGAGGTGAAAGAAGGAAAGACACCAGATTTATGTCTGAAGATCAAGTCAGAGGTCATTTAGCTCCAGACCTGCTTTGACATACTCAAAGGCAACTCTCAATGAAGACACAAAGGGCAGCTTGAGATCAGACCAGAGGTCATCTAACTCCAGATCTGCTTCAGCATATTCCAGGAGAAAAACAGAGATAATATTTGACACAAGGCTAGAGTCTATAGATCGGAGAAGGAATTTTAACCTTCCCTGCTTTGACACCAGCTAGGACATCCAAGCAACAAACCCAAATTCATACATCAGCTAGCAGTGAATAACAGCTGCTACATTGGTTAAATTACATGCATTTTCTCTTAGATACACATTAAGCATAAAACATCAAAGACAAGAAGAGAAGTGGGCATTAGGGTACCATGCGAGGGTATATCCTAAGCCTGATTTACTGATTCTTATCATAGAAATATGAACAGTATGACAAAAATGAAATAAGACAGGTAAACATCACCCGTAGTAATAGACGAGGATCCTGTGATATTGCTTAATTAATTGATGGAAAACCAGTCACATACACTGAGCTCAATGGCTAACATAGTCCAAACTTTCTACTCCCATCCTACTACATTACAAACTACTCAGCTACCCTCCCCTAAAATTGCTCTAACAGCTAAGAAAATCCCCCTAACAGCAACAACAACAACACCACCCTTTACAATATGTTCTTGGGGATTCTTATAGGAGAATGAATAATAGCAGGAGTAGATGTTCATTTAATTTGATTCATTAAGACAGAGTGGAGGAAGTGTTCGAGCCCACTCTTCTTAATGGTTCTGCAGTGCTGTACTTTGTAGCCTAGTTCAGAGGTATCTGTCAGGTCGATATTGACCTCAGATGTGTTCTTCAAGTCCTTCTGACTGTTTGGAACTCTGCGCTGCCTTCTGGAATTGGTGAACTGGATAGAAAGTCTGCGGGCCTCCATGCTTCATAATTGTGGTCTTGACAGTCTTTAAGAAGCTTCTGTCAGTGTAATTAACCGTTTCTGGGCTCGAGGAGGCATGGAGACTTCAGTCGAAAGGTGTACTGTCTAGAGAAAAACGTTCTGCTGACGCTGGAAGCACTGATAGGACTTGACAGTGTGCTTAGTCTTCTAACCGCGTATTATCCTTTGAATAAGGATTAGGTGCTAAATATGCAATTAACAGGCCCGATTCTCTCTAATCCTTCTCTGCTGTTTCACTGGCCACTGCTATGATGGCCTCTCTGTATTCCAAATCACAATGGCTGTGATTATGGAAAAAGGACTGAATTCGCCACTCTGTAACAACCCTGCACAATAAAATAAAATTCTCTTAAAAACCAAGGGTGGCGGAAGACATGCTGTGAAGGCCTGCAGAATGGTGGCGGAATAGTGGAAACGGAGACTGTGGAAGAAAAAGGTGAACATGCAATGAAATGGAGGCTTGGTAGAAGAATGAATGTGGGCCATCCGATCATATGGGATGGACGGTTGTGATCAAATCGCATCGGAAGGTGGCAGGGGTGACACTTTTGGGAACATCCGATTTGCGATGGTGCGATTAAGTGCCAATCGTCCGATCTGGGTTAGATCGACGGCAGAGATTAAATCGGCGGGGAGGAAAACTGGTGTGATGAATGGGAGCGATGAAATCTAGACTGTTGGATCTGATGAGATCAATGGCTACAATTGGATCGGAGGATCGCGGTCGGGGAAGACAGAAGGAGGGGACGCATGGGCTGGCGCGATGCGATTAGCGTTGGGCCGTCGGATTAAAAGGCGACTCAATGGTGGAGAAGGTCATCGGAGGTTTACAAAAAAGTGTGATTGGGGTGCGACGAAATGAGCGTGGGGCAAGCGCTGGCCGTTAGATATTTTAAAAGATCGACGGTGGAGATTGCGGCAGAGTATGGGTAGAACAGAACTCATCGCATCGGAACAAATGTGTTAACAAAGGGAATGTGCCAACGTGAAAGCTCCGATTGTGATAAGCACCTGGGCCTTAAGCACTTGGTCTCGGGCATAGGGCATATGGGGAAGTGGTTAAGGGGGCTGGCCGAAAAGGGGCTAAGCCTGACATTTGTAAAAAGTGGGTTTTCAAGCCAAAAAGGGGATTTTTAAGGCTAAAAGAGGGATTCGGTAGGGAGAATAAGGGGCTATTAAACTGGCCAAAGGATATTTGTGAGGTTTAAAAGGGGAATTAAGATGGTTTAGAGGGTTAGTGAGGAATTTAGGGAGGGGAAAAATATGGGGAAAACAGAGGTTTAGTGGGGATGAGATAAGAGGGAAAAGGGCCTTTTGGGCATTTATTCTTCACAAACTGAGAGGATTTTCTCATGAAAACAATAGTGAGGGTTTCTCAAAGGACAGAGGCACAAGGAGGCTTCAAGGATTATGTTTTTTCAGAGGAAATGCATTCCTTGAAGGCTCAAAAACCAATTTACCCCCCTGTTTGCTTGTCAAAAAATTTCATAGGGGGCTAACAATGGCTCTACATGGGGATGGCTTCTTCTTGAAGGAGTCAAGAGTTCAGAGAATGATCTTTGGAGTAGGCCAGATGCCTGGTTCTTGACACATCCATTTTCTTTCTTAGATCAGCTGCCACAAATCATGAAGACATCAAATCAGCAGAAAAATTCTCGTAAACAACTACCTACCCAGACTACAGTCTTATCATTTTTTCTTCTGGGTGCATTTGGACTTTCAGACCCTTTACATCATCATTTTTTTATAAACAGAAAAATAAACCTATTCTACTGCTACCCTTATTACTCCATGAGACCAGATTAAACTTTTGGCCTCATATATTTCTCTACCTAGACTAATGTCTGCTAGGATTAAACTGTCTAGCAGACTTCTTCTCTACATTCTAAGGCAGAAATTGAAAAAACAGTCAAGCCAGGATTAGACTGTCTGACTTGCTGGACTTTTCAGAAATTAAAATAGCTAACTACATGCTCACAGGCTGAGCTTTATTGAGCTTTCCTACCTACTCTACTCTACTTGGAAATCTCTGATGCTCTAAGTGATACAATAATGTCAGTGTAGCCAGTCAAGCAGCAACAAAAAAGGATAGAAGCACTGAATGCTCATTAGAGACAACCACAGGGTGCTCTGCAGGTGGTTTTTCAAAACTGTGGTCACCATCAGTGGTGACCACTCATGATGAATCTGGCCCTTGCGAAGGATCAATGCTGGAGAATTTGAGCTAATCAGGGCCTCCATGTACTCTGCCACAGGATCAATGAACAAATGATGTGCGCTTTCTTCTTTTAGGCCTTCCATGATTGGTAGGTTGTCTGTGTCCTAGGCAGATTTGATTACTGCGTCTTCCACTGCATCTTCAGCATGGCTCTTGAAAGCCTGATCACCTTCTTCATGCACATCGAAAGGCAGTGGAATCTCCTCTCTCTTAGGGTGAGGGAGACTTTCCAAAAATGCTCCGGGGTCTCTGAACTGGTATGATTTCTCTTGTGAGTTCAGTATGTCAATATCAACTTCATACCTTTCCACCGACACTTCTAGAAAAACTTTCTTCAGCTTAGGTTGATCATTGAATCTTGAGATGGAAAGGAAAACCTCTGGAAGGTCCCTGATTCTGAGTTTAGCCAGTATATCTAATATTCCGCAACGAAACTCTTCAAGGGGACTTAACTTAGAGTATTCCATTGGTGGGGATGATTTTGTAATGTGACTGGCCTCCCAGTGGAGTCTTGTGAAAACACAGATAATCAGCGGCCTACTGATCACCAGTGGAGTCTTTTAATCATTTAGGAACTATGGAGTCACCAGGTGGATGATTTAAGATTTTACTGTCCACCACAGTGATTTACCAAATCAAGGCTGATTGGTCTCTTTGTCCCTAGTGGAGTCGCCATTATGTTGGGGTTCCTATGTTTTGGTGGATTTGGCAATACCAAAATATAAGACAACATCAAACCACTTTGGGATCCTACGATCTAGCCCTCCTGGATCCGGAGAGGGATCTCTCCATAAAACAAAGAATGATATATATCTTTGAAGCTCAAAATGAGATATTAGGCTAGGTATGAAGCACGAAGGGGGGTTTAAATGATGTGGTTGGTTGTTGAGTTGGTCATGAGTTCATCAACTGAGAACGTAATGGGAGGAAAGGAGAAAAGCAGGAAGATGTTTTGGCAAAAGAGAACAATTTAGGAATGTGCCATCCATTGGGCTATGGAGTCATGAGAGGAGATTACTTGTAAAAAACTAGCCAAGACTTTCACAGGGAAATTCATTTGTACTAAGGATATTTAAGATAGATGGCGGAATGGAACATTAAGAGTGAAGGTGAAAGAAGGAAAGACACCAGATTTCTGTCTGAAGATAAAGTTAGACGTCATTTAACTCCAGACTTACTTTGACATACTCAAAGGCAACTCTCAATGAAGACACAAAAAGCAGCTTGAGATCAGACCAGATGTCATCTAACTCCAGATCTGCTTCAGCATATTCCAGGAGAAAAACAGAGAGAATATTTGACACAAAGCTAGAGTCTATAGATCGGAGAAGGACTTTTAACCTTCCCTGCTTTGACACAAGCTAGGACATCCAAGCAACAAACCCAAATTCATACATCAGCTAGCAGTGAATAACAACTGCTACACTGGTTAAATTACATGCATTTGCTCTTAGATACACATTAAGCAGAAAACATCAAAGAAAAGAAGAGCAGTGGGCATTAGGGTACCATGCGAGGGTATATCCTAAGCCTGATTTACTGATTCTTATTGTAGAAATATGAACAGTATGAAAAAAATGAAATAAGACAGGGAAACCTCACCCATAGTAATAGACCAGGATCCTGCTGTTAGCGCTCAAATCTACCTTAGGCTGAAATAAGGTAAAACTCAAGGCTACA